>PVKB01005594.1:0-91104 GCA_004027205.1 Ctenodactylus gundi | reverse complement strand
TTTTCTTTTACCTTCCACGTTTCCCAATCTGTTTTTTAGTTTTACTGCTTCTTACTTATTGGGATTAATATCGAATATACACTTTCTTTGATGGGTGTATGCCAATTGGATCAATGACTATTTGAACTAATGTTTTTATATAAAATAGTGTGTTATTGATGATACAAATTAGATTTAGATTTTAAGGTCAACATAGGATTTATAACTTGTAACTTCTTGCTTGTTTGTTTCTACTCAGAATACTAGAATTCTATAACTCAGAATCATCTCAGATATTATTGTTTCTGCCTATACAGAATGGACAGAATCATCAAAAGAGAAAAAAACAAAAAAGCCCAAAGCTATGTAGAGGATTATAAATGTCTGAAATACAAGCATGCATTGCATTTGAGCAGCTTCTAAATATAGCATTGAAAATCAAAGGATTAGACCATGAAGGACAAAGAGAAAAGAAAAACATTTGAAACATAAACACATACATGGCCTCGAAGTCAAATTATTTCTAAATAAAAGTCAAGTTTCCGTTAAGTCAGTAACTTTTTTTTCTCAGCTAGACCAGATAGTGAACATTTCCTGCTTGCAACAAGAAGATGTAATCTCTATTTCAACTTCTCAACTGTAACCATTAATTATGATCAAATGGAGATCAAAAGTGACTATAAACAAACAGGGTACCGATTCAATAAAACTTTATATAGAAAGACAAAAACTGGATCTGATTTGATCTGGTGGATGAATTTGTCTCATGGGATATAGTTTGATGAATTCTAAGTATTTCATCTACTGTAGTTAGAGAAAAAAAAATTAGGGAAATAGTTATGTTTCCTTACACGGAAGAGAATAATTACACCTGGTAGAAAATAGTTCTTATATGAATGGTAAAAACATTCTTTTTTTTAATCCGCACTCTAAAGATACACGAATATGTCTGTAATTACTCCCTTATGCACTGCTTCATATTTATCTGTATTTCTTATCTTCCAGTTTAAAACTATTTTTACTGTCTTCTTTAGATGTTAATCATAATTCTATTAAATAATTTCTAAAAATCATGGCAAAATCTTGTGAATTTATTATTTGTACCACTTCTGACATGGTTCTTTTAAATTTAAAAATTATTTTGTATGACTTTAAGCATATTGCAATTTGTTGAAGTTTGTCTGACTTAAAGATTTTGGGTTATTTATATATGGTATTATGTGTATACATTAAAAACATTGCATTTTTATTTTTGGCTTGTTTTGTATATGGCAATTAAAGCGGGTTTCTAATCTTGTCATTTAAATATCTTCTATGCTTTATAAATTTTATGTCTTTTTAAAATCTGTTACTTGGAAGGATATCTTAACATTTCACCACATAACTGCAGATGTGTCTCTTTTTTTCCTGAAAAATTTCCCAGATCTGTTTTGAGATTGTTATAAAACATCAAAAATTGAAAAGTTCTTGTTGAACTGCCTTTTTATTATAAAATTGCCTTTTATATATCTAGAATTTACTACAAGCTTTTCTTTATGTGATGTTTTAATATATATATATATACATACAGTTATATATAAGCATGCATATCCTTTTACTTCCACCTCAGTATTATATATTCAGTATTTTTTCTGATTGCAGTGATAGTGAATGAGAAATTGCTGTGAATATTCGATGTTTTGTATACCACATTTTTCAAGTTTTCCTTTTGCTTGAGGGAAGAAAGCATTTATCATCATAAAAATATATCTGAGAGAGAACATAGAGCTGCAACATAAGTTTGAGATAACTGAAAACTGAGTCAAACCTGTCAGAGAGCTGGTTCTTACTTCTAAAATATAGGTTTCATAATATACATTTATAATATTTATAATATAGATTTCTATAGAATACATTTCTGTTACCAACTGGAATTTCCTGGATTCCCTAAGGAATTGTCCTCTTTGTGATTCTTGAACTTAAAATATTCTGCCTCAGTTGTACAAACTGTCTTAAATTCTTTAATTACCTTCTTAATTGCTTACTTATAACTTTGAATTTAGTATTTCAACTACTCCACTGCTACTTTTCACAACAACAATTACTCCAAAGCAGAGAGTGATATAAAGTTCAGAGTTATTGTTTGTGATCCGTGTTTGAAGGGATTATGTCAAATTCGCTGAGGGTGGGGCTAACAAGAGAATGTGTGAGTGACAGATAGGAGCCCAAATGGGGGGAGAATGCCCACCAGAAGTATAGGAGGCCCAAAGGGCAGCTCAGACTAACTAAAAAGAAGAAAGATGATTACAGTTTTTTTTTTTTTTTTTTTTTCCTGGAAGAACTCTGGCCTTCATGAATGTAATGGACTTGATTCCGTCTACAAGTCACTGATCTTTATCACAGTTACTCCAGTCTTCAGTTTTCACCATTAATCTTTGAACAAACACAATCTGCAGCAGACTCTCTGCAGTCCCGGCCAGGTGTACTACATCACACCTGTACCTGCTCATACCTGAGCAGCCACTGACTTTCAAGCTCTAGTATATGCAGGCCACCAGCTTAGACTATTTCTTTTCTTTGCTTATGAGTCCTCCAAATAAATCCCTTTTTTTTATATTTTTTGTCAATTATGTATCTTATAGAACCCTACCCAGAACACTGTTCTGGTCTTTTCTTTGGGGAACAAGTTCTATGCTATGCTTCTGCTGCAGTTCTTCAGGGTCTAAAGTTGTTGTTGATTTTATTTTTATTTTATACATTTTCATTACAAAAATGATCAAATACAACCAGGCATACTATTCCAAAACATTTGTGTTACCATATAACGATATAGGGAATGTGCTTAAATATCTAAAATGGGGGTCAAGATGGCAGTGAATAATCGAGCTGCTAAATGTCTCTTTGTGGGCCCACTTAGAAAACGTTGAGAGTTTAGTCAAAAAGTGCCTGTTCAATGTAGCTAGGACAGGGAGGAGCATCCCAACAATTGAGAGGGGTCCAGGAAAAGATCAGAAATCCCAAAGGAACATCCAAGGCTTAGGAAGCAAATGCTATAATTAGGCATGACTCCAAAATTAGAAGTGAGCAAAGTAGCTGGATATACCAGCTACTATATCAGGATGATTCCAAAAGAACCAGTCTCAGTATTATGGGTGTGGGAGAAAGAGCAGAAGACAGCACTGAAGGTATAAAGAATGTATTCACTAAAATAGTGCAAGAAAATTCTCCTAATCTAGAAAAAAGAAATTAATTTTCAGGTACAAGAAGCTTATAGAACACCAAATAATTCAAACAGCAATGAGACTCCCCACAACATAGCATGATCAAAACCTCAGAAATACAACATAAAGACAGGACAATAAAAGCAACAACAACAACAACAACAAAAACGTACATTATTCTTTCAAGGCAAACCCCTTAGAATTACTGGCGATTTCTCAATGCAAACTTTAAAGACTAGAGGAGCCTGGAGCAAGGTCTTTCAAGCTTTAAAAGACAGCACGGGTCAGCCTAGGTTGCTGAATCTAGCAAAATTATCCCTGAAAACGAAGAAGTATAAAATTTTCATGACTAGGAATTCCTAGTCATGCAACCACTAGTCCAACATTGTTGAAAATACTTGAAAGAATCTTTGAAAGAAACAAAAAGACAAGCAGCACTGAAAAAAATGGAGGAAAGGAAACACATAAAAAGAACTTGTAACCAAAAAAACCTGATTTTTGAATCATTTGATTGGTATTCTTCTAAAACAGTACCAGCTTTCTCATAAAATTTACAAATCTTCCCCCATAGCTATTATTTTAATTTTACATAAGTTTGCAAAACATAATAATTATATTCAACATAGAGAATTGGCATACAATCTAAAAATTAGATGCATGAAATCTGGGATGGATAGGTAGATAACATGATAAGCCAAATCTGGCAAAATGTTAGTAATTAGTAAACTGTGAGTAAATAACTTATGAAAACAAAAATAATCTGAAATACCTATATATGCCACTCTATCTATTGCTTTAAGTGTAGTATACTTATGTAATATAGATTTCGGTTCATTTGATGTAGCAATTTATATAGACTTAAGCTTGTCTAATGCAGCAAGTTTTTTGAACATAGAGTTGCCTTCCAGTATTTGGATACAGAATATGAAATTTAACTTCTTTTTCTTTCTCACATTGGCATGCTTTATGAATTTTATTGTTATCATTCTCCGCTCATGTGGACTGGTGGGTGACTCTCTGTTAAAGAATCTCAACAAAGATATAGTAAGTTATAGAAAAAATGAACATTTGGCAAATCATTCCAAAAAGGGCTTTGTTGGACCCAAAGTAGATGCTTCAAGATTTGGCCACTGCAGCCCATTCCAGGGGTGAGGATCTGTGCTAATAAGTGGTGATTTGAGTGGTGAAGTGAGTCAGACACTGAAGATTACAAAATTAAATATGCTTAACATCACATGATTTCTCTGGTTTAGAAAACCCAGAACACAGGCATTCTATAGAACCAAATGGGTGTGGTTGTGGGAGTTAGGGGGATGGGGAGGGTGTGGGATGGCCAAAAAATGGGAAGGGGGAGGGATTGTAATATTGATGTGATATATATGTGCACACAATAGCCAAGTTCATTGCAAACATTATGTACTGAGGAAAGCAGAACCTTGAGGGTTCCTTTTGGGTCCTACATTTGTGACTTAAGATCTCTCCATTACAAAAGAAGGATAAGAATTCAGGCAAACTAAGGTCCTAGAGAATTGCAAGAACCTTTTTAGTAACAAATGTTTGTAAAAAATATTTTAATACTTTAATCTAGTATACTGACTGAATATCATCCCTTGTGAATATTTACAAGGCTACTTTGTCATCTCAATGTAAAAATATAACATCCTTTTTTAAATATAAAAAGGAAGATACTTAATTACAATCAACTACTGTCTCTTACTCAAAAATTTTTGGGTGATTGAGAAAGCTAACTACATAAAATGTGTATAAGGATTCATTTTCTTCTTTGCCCCAGGTAGTTTCGGAGGTATTATCTTGTTTTTTTTCAACTATATGGTTTTTAGGATAGGCTTTTTAAATTTTTCTGTAATATTTTTACAAAATATATGTTTGGAGTTCTAGATTCCTCACAGTAAATTTAGAATCTTAAAATCATCTTTGGGATTCATTTTTGAGCTCAAGAAGTCAGTAAGCTAGCTTGTATGAAATAGGATGTTGGCTTATTTTATGATAGTCATTTTCTTGAAAGTAACTCTAAATAAATGTTGTACATTAAGTATTTGAATGCCCACTTTGCATAAGAGAACTGGGCCTGAAAACCAGTATGTCCTACATAGCAGACACTCATTTATTATTAGAAGTAAATGTGTAACACCTCGAAGCAATAATCACCATTGTTCTAACATAACTAACCCAAATAATTGGGCAAGTCCTTTAAGTAAGTTCTGCCAGACTTCTATAATACTTCCTTACAATAATTATACTTATAGCAACTTCTGCTATATTCTAGATTTTAAAAATAATACTGAGGATCTAACCTAGGGCCTTCATACTGAAGTATACCTTCAGTCCACGTTGTAACTTTTGTTCTGAGACAGAGACTTACCAGGTAACAAGGTTGTCAAGATATTCTCAGTGGATAACAACAAAAAGAAATATTGAAAGACCTAGCGGAGATTTTATTTCTTTTTTCTTTACTAGCTCTTTTCTAAAACAGTACTTGACTTCTTTGGTGCACGAATATATCTAAACAAAGCTAACAATGGACACAACAATCATCATATTTCGAATTAAAATGAATTTAGGACATAAGAAAACAAACTTCTTGAATGGAAATCTAAATCATTCTTGGGATAAATGACCAGTTACATATATTTTTTTCTTACTCGTAACATTTTAAACTTTCTGTTACTTAGTTTCAGTTACTTATCAATTTAAACATATATTTTAAAACATTTGATCTAATAAGGAGTTTAAGAATATAGCCATAAACATATTATTAATTTTGTTGATTCAGAATAGAATGGAAAATAGATTAAATATTAATAGACTAAATAGCTTTCCAGTAAATTAGGAAATTGGTTTTCTAAATATCTCCCTAATGCAGGCAGTCCCCATGGTCGCCATATGAATAAAAACATTAAAAATGGTAAAATTTAATATAAAATTAACTTCACAGGGATTAATTAGTCATTATATTTGAAGTAAAACTAATTCTATAAGAAAAAATTATTTAAGCACTAAATTCAATGTACAGTTTCCCAAAAAATATGGCTGAGAGCCAGCAGCCTCGTGATTTCTATTATGTTGATTGCAGAATATAGTGCAAAGGATTCTTGGAGACAATGTGGGCATTTGAGCTGGAGGTGGTACCGTGGGGGATGTCAGACTCCCATATAAGAACAGGAGGTATGATTTTGAATACAAACGTTTTAAAAACAATAAAATAATTAGAACTAACATTTGAAAAATAGTCTGAGAAGTGTCCCAGAAAAGAGACAGGGATGCTGTGCAACCACTGATTTTGTGTCTGACATTTTATTTTGAAACAGACATAGAATGAGCTTTTGCTCTCCCACTATCTAATTGAATATTGAGGGTAAATTCTCCTAAAGCATCACCCACTTTCAGTGCTCATCCCACTCTCAGAAGGAAATAAAGAGTCATCACCAAGGCCCAGTTGGCAGAGAACAAAGTTTACACGGGTCAATTTTAAAGACATGGATCTATATATTATTAGTCTGCTCATAGATTATCCTTTTTATAATTTTCCATGCCTAGAGACTAAAAGCCCCTACTATTTTTGTCTTGTAATTTATCCAAAAATATTGTTTTTTTGGCCAGGACACTTTATAAGATCAAGTTTTAGGTGTTCATTTGAGTTTTTCATCACTGGATACTTCTGTGTGCACGTGGGATTCATGTATTTGTAAGTTTCTGCTTGTTTTTCTCTTGCTAATTGATCTTTTGAGCATCTCACTTATAAATTTCATTCAGTAAAACCAACAGAAGCAAAAATAAAAATACTTTCTGCTTTTATACATTACCAATTAATTGTGGTAAATTCATACCTCAAGGCCAATGTATCAGGAGTCCAGGAATGGCTAGGATCACAGACTAAGCCTATAATCCTAGCACTCTGGGAAGTTGATGTAAGTAGATCATAAGCTGAAACCTAGTATGGGCAAGTTAGTAAATTCCCATGAATCTCAAAAAATAAAAAAAATAAAAATAAAAAGGGTTGGGGATTCAGAAAGCCCTAAATCCAATCCTCAGTACCACACGCAAAAAAAAAAAAAGAAAAAAAGAAAGAAAAGAAAGAAAAATAAAAAAATACATAATGAACAAAGGCAATGTTTTTATACTTATTTTTTGCCTGAGAACAGAGTCAAACAGAGAGGAGCAAGAGTGAAAAATAATCCTGAATACATTAGGAGAAATAAAATAGTATTTTATGAACCTCAACTTGAGTAGTTTCTGACATTTTTAGCTAAAGATATCGTTTGCCCAAAAGTCTAATAAGAACACCGGGATGAGAGCTCAGGAATCATGTTGTTCTCTTTTTACACTGTCTTCCTTTGATTTGATCACTTTTTTTCTGTGATAATAATGTCATAGATGATAATCTAGTCTTCCAATTTCACCATGAAAATTGAATATTCTTAATTCAGTTGTGTGTCAACTTTAGAACCAAGTAAGAATGGTCTTGATACTTATTCACGTACGTTTTCTCTGAAGGAATAACTTTACCAAACAGGTAACCTGAATTATATATAAGGGCAAATATACAGGGAATGGTGCCATGTTTGTCCTGTCATTGTAATTCTTATGGGGCTCCAGAGGAAGCTTATGAGGTTGAGGTCAGACTGAGAGTTCTTATCTCAAAAGAGAAAGAGAGAGAGAAAGAAATGAGAAAAGAAGAAAGGAAGGGATGAAGGAAGGAAGGAAAGAGGAAAAAATAGAGAAATAGAGAAAGAAAGAAAAAGAAGAAAAATAATATGACTTTCTTTAAATAATATGTGTTCTAGAACTACAAGTATGTCAAATTTTTATGTCATTATTGAATTCACTCTTTGTCCTACTTAGCAGTTCTCTGAGGTCATTTGCTCAAAAGACACTATATATTCAAATGTTGGCAGAAATTGTGCTAAATTTTGATATTTTTGAAGTTCATATTTAATGATTTCTAATTTAAAATATTAGTGATTTATCAGTGTAGCTTGCTGATTTAGTTAAACAGAGTCAGGAGTTACACTCATATGAATTCTGAATCCACTTAGACTGCTATGTTACTGCAGGTTAATTATTTAATGCCTGTGACCTCATCCTTCTTATCCAAAATATGTATGTAAAAAGACTGTTTAATGTAGTTATTCTGAGACACAAATGTGCTGGTAATTGAAAGTAACACAGTATTAAATCATAATTAGGTAGTCAACAAATTTTATCAACCAAAACATGAATTTTTATCTAAAATAATAGTATTTAGTTAATGAAAATATTAAACAGATACATTAGAAAATTATAAGTTTTATACTAATTGATTCCATTCAAGATGATCTCATGAAGCTTCTAAAGATGATAAATAAATATAAAAGTAGAAAATGAACACAAAAACTCTTTATACGATAATGGCTCTACTAAAGAACATATCCACAGGAAAAGTACATATAATTAAAATTATGCAAAATATATTTATCTATAATTAATATTAACAAAATAATACAAAGAAATGAATGATTTTAAACAAGTTTTTGGTGCCAGACTATGTGAATATGTGCTTCGTTAGCATATTTCTATGGCCTGTATGTTTGTGCTTCCTACCCCTAAAATGCAAGTTCAAGCCAAGCTATAAAGGTGATTATATCAGGAGGTGGGGCCTTCGGGTGATTGGGATGAATATCTTTACAAAAGGGTATCTAGAACATTAGTTATCTCCTTCCAAATCAAAAGCCGTTTCCAGGAAGTAGACCCTCATCGGAAACAATCTGCTTGCACCTTGGTCTTGGATCCTCTGGCCTCTAGAACTGCAAAAAAATAAACGACTGATGAGAGTAAGCTCCTCATCGTCTATGAGTTTGTTACACCAATCCAAAAACTGACGCAGGTACAAAGCAATGAATTTGAAAATTAATGGATTTTACAAGATCAAGTCCTCTTTTGTGTTCCTCTGTGTATACTTTAGGAATTGTCTATCTCTCCTATTCAGAAGAATTTGAAATTTTGTCCTGGGTATCGAAATGTTCAATTTCAGTAACTCTCATTATAAAAACCAAGCAAAATAAATGTACAAAATAAAAGAAAAACTTTTGATATCTCCCACAGGGATCCTTTTCTGTCAAGGTCTAATATACTTAATCTTTCTTCAATTATATTTTGAATTTCCTTTATAGAGATGATTTTGAAAACCTGAATTAAAACATGCATAGCTAGATAATTCGCCCAATTTAACATTTTAAGCATTTTAATTACAGGATTATAATTTTGCCATTTTCCAAATTCCACTTAAAAGTACTTTAATCTTTTAATTCTTCTGGTATTATAGAAAAACTTAGGGTTATAGTCAGTCAGTCTTAGCAATATCTTTAATTCACATTATAACTTCTCTGGTCAAAATGGAAAAATGATGTGGAGGGTCCAGAGGTCCCACTGCCACAAGTCACATGACTTCTCTTCCTTTCTCTTCTACTGTGTATTGTTCACTTGCTTTATTATGTTACCCAGTTTTTATTTCATCAACAGTTATTCTTTCTACCTTCCCCACCTATTTTATTTAACTCTTTTCATTATATATGATATTTCTGTCTCCCAAATGAAAAATCCTATTAGACGATGCCCTTATGTTTTCAGAGGATAAACTGTTGCAAAATGCTACTGATGTTATGTTCATTTTTCTTGATTCATCTCCCCTTGACCACAGTCCTATTTTACAACAGCTGCAATGTTTTCTCACTACTCAAAGGTTAGAGCCTTATCTCCAAGAGTTTCTTCAATTTTAACCAGTATTTATATTTAAAGCTTTTTTGCTATAACACAATTTGATAAATCTTATGTCTAGACATGCTTTTCTAATCATTTCCATATATTGCAAGTCTCCACCTTTGTGCTTTTTAAAATATGATTCACCCTGAGCACATATATTCTATTTGTGGAAGTCTTGGGAAGGTTGCACTCCATGGTTGAGCTGAACATCACCCTCAGGACGACAGTGTGTGTTCAACACCATATAACTCATCTAAATTTATACCTTGAGATAGATGGGATGGGCTTTTGAAACAAAATGGAATTTAAGGAAGAAGAGACCATCAGGTAAATAATTGTGTGTGGATTGGTATACTCTGGAAGATCACAGGCAGGAACATCATATTTGCCTGGTAAAACTGGTGTCAAATAATAAAACAAAAATAAGGAAGTGCCTTGGCCTAATCTGTCTCTGTTTTGTTTTTAAATTGTCACATGAGATTTAAGGAAGGAATATTTTCTGAAAATGGTATTTATATCTGACATTTTAGAAGCTAATCGTTGACATATTATATATAATTATTATATCCTAGTATAGTGATCACCTTTGATACATAATCTGAAGTGTATATTGATCACTGCAGTGACATATTTTTAAAGTAAAAGGAATTGAAAATTGGTGGACATTTCTAGTTTCCTATAACTTGGTATAAAAATACACAGAAAAAGACCAAATTTTGTATCATTATTTACATCTATGAAGCAACAAGAAAATAGTAGGAGAAATAAGCAATGATAAGGTATTTTGAGGAGCAAGAAAGATGCCCTAAGCTGGAGGATCCGCTGCTTTTCTTCTGATTTCTAGAGAAAAGTTTAGTAGATATAGACTAGTTAAGAATAACTCTACGTAGAAGTATGGGAGAGTATTCTAGGGTCAAAAGCCAGTCCTGCTCTCCCTTAAAACACTTTCAAATATAGAGAGTGCATGAATGATATTCAGGGTTCCTATGAATCAAAGAAGCAAAACATTTATATATTAATTTACTCAATTTGAAAATTGCCTTTGTGAAAACATTATTTTGGAAAATGCATTGACAGCATTTATGTATTTATTCTTTGTTTCTTTCTTTCTTTCTTTCTTTCTTTCTTTCTTTTTTTTTTTGAAACGGGGTAACCCTCTGTAGCCCAGGCTGGTCCTGAACTCACTCTGGAGGCCCGGTTATCATTGAACTCATGCCAATCCTCCCACCTTAACCTCTCAAGTGCTGAGAGCTGGGATTACAGACATGTGCCACCATGTCCAGTTTATGTGGTCCTGGGGAATTAAATCCAGCCGTGCCATTCCTCTAGCCTCTATATTTATCCTAGACCAAAAGAATGTAATAGCATGACTTCTTATTTTATTATTGTCATTATTATAAAATTTAAGTGTATAATCCATGTAATTTTTTCAGGCATATCAAAAATTGATTTATTTTTATATAATACTATCTCATATAATTTTTAGAAAGGGGTGGTGTATTTTTACATGAAAACATGTGAAGGGCATATTTTTGTGTCTGTTTAAGAAATTTGTCTTGCTGTAATAACATACAATATATGGAAAGATATATTTTCATGTAATTCTTCCAAAAGACATCTCCAAACAGTCAACTAGTTTTGTGAGATTCCCAACTCACCTACAAACTGAAGAGCTCTTGCTCTAGCTGGGTTCTACTCCTGGTTGTGTTACCCGATGGCCAGAACCTAGAATACAATTGTCAGACTCTCAGCCCAGCAGTTCTGGCCATGTGCTGATTCTCAAGCGCCTACAACTGCTTAATGAATTATGTGTCCAAGACACAGATAAGCCAAGGACAAGGATAAATTTAACATAACTGTGCAGACACAAATAAAGAAAAATAAAAGATACAAATAAGAAAAGATGGTTGACGTAATCAGTTGTCAGAAAGATACAATTAGAGCCACGATTGGAAACCACACAACACTCAATAAAATTATTAAAATGTCAGAAAATAAAAGTGCTTGCAACAATTCAGTTTCATCAGTTAGAAACCTCATACACTGCTAATGAAAGTGTAAAATGACGTGGACCTTTTAGAGAAAATGTTTTCTCAAACATTTAACTACAGAGTTAGTGTATGGTCGCCTGTCTTAATTATTAATTTTGTGCCCTTTTTGATTGAACTCATGAACTATTTCTAAAAGAGTCAGCAAAGTGAGAAGAATCATCTTCCAGATATTTAGGAAAAGGAAGCCATAGCGAATTATAATACCAAAAATGTGTTTTCTCCTGTATTATGTAATTTTTAACAGTTAAATGAACTAAGGCTTAAACAAATCCACCAAGCAGATTAACCTCAATTAATGCATAATTTATAACAAGAAAAAATTCTAACATTTTTCATGACCTGAGAATGGACTGACCTCCATATGAATCAGCACCCAGGTTGGATGGCGCTGACCCTAACAAAATACATTTGGTTGTGTTGTCCGCCATAGAAAGTAGTTACAAAGGAACAGAAGTCACATATTGATATTCCCATTGACTGTGAAGTTTTTTGTCTTGCAGCCTCAGATAATCTATGAAGATCCTCCACTTATTTCATCATAGTATTCTCAAATCTTTTATAATTCGGTATCAGCATTCACCGTTCAATAGCGCACTCCAGAGGAGAATTCTTCTAAACTTGCTTTTGATCTCCACTCCCACTTATCCACCCAATTGAGTGTGAATTCGCTCACTGAATTTTTCCACATTTTATTGATATGTGTAAGAGCAAAATTCAAGGTTTACAATGGAGTTGAGCATTTTGTGCACATACGTATCTTGTCAAGGTGACAAGGGCTTTCCCACTCTCCTTTTGTCCCTCCCCCTACCCACCACTCCCTCCCTCTTCCCCCACTCTGTCCCCCTTTTTCACATTGTTTTTCATCTTAAGTTCCATAGGAGTTGTGATCTGGGTTTCTCATATCAGAGAGACCATTCGATGCTCACTGAATTTTTATACAACCTAATTGAAACCTCAAAAAAAGTCTTTCAATATTTGAAGAACTGTATTTTCATGTTTCTTTATACTTCAATCCTGCCAGGATATTACAGACTTATTATATCACCCTTTAACTATTCGAAAATAATAATTAAGTCAAGTCATCTTTCCTTTATTGGGACTTTATCTGAATCCTTCAAAGCAACTAAGTGATTTTTCAAATGTACTTGATCTGACAAGGAACTGTGAGAATGCGACAAAGGCTACTATTACGCTATTTCCTGCAGAAAACTCCATTATTACTGTATGTTCAACTGAGAATTATAACATTTATTGACTTAAAATTACCCTTGTTTTAAATGTCCATTTTTGATATCCATTTACAGTGGTTGATACAAATGACAAACTTACTTAGCATTTGTCATGTTTATTCAGTATCTTTTGTTCTTACTGTCAAAGCCACAGCCAATTGCTATTCATGTTTTCTCAGTTCCTAGAAACCTTTTTAGCAAAATTGCTACTGTTACTTGCTAGAATTTAGACAAAGAAAAATTGTGCTACAGAGTTTTCAGAAAGTTATAACTTGTTTTGTAACTAACTCTCCTCATATTTTCAGCTTTTACATAAAGACTTCAAACCTAATGCATACTTCTCTTTTTTATAGAAATTATAATCTTACCATAAATTACCAATATGGGGACAGAAGCATTTAAGAATCCTTATCGGAAAATATGAACTTCATGTGTCTGATGTCTAAGACGCATCACTAATTTGGAAGATTCATACATTGAGAAAATTTTGCAAAGGCAGTGAATTCTTTGTTTCTCTCTCTTTCTCTCTCTCTCACCTTATTACTCCATTAAGGTGTATATTGTTGAACTGTGTGTGTCCTCAAAGAATCAGTGCACAAGAACCCTATCTACTGTTGAAATATTGAATTTCTTTGATTTTTATAGGGAACGAAAGTTAGAAAAAAATCTTTTGGGTTTAACACAATTTTGCTTTCAATTGCATTGCCAATAAGCACATAAAATACCCCCACACAAAAAATGGGAAATTTTGTTCATAAGCAAGAGTTATTGAATATTTGCTACCTCGGGGAGATTTTTATTTACCTAATATAAATGCTTCACACTTAGGTTTTTGTTGTTGTTGTTGTTGTTCCGGCTATCAATACGTTTTAGTAAATTTTATGTTTCGTCCTTGTACTAGGAGGACATATGTGGGTAGTTGGCTTGTAAAATTCTACAGACCAAGTTGAAGAAGGTTCTGGGTATTTGATAATTGTTTAATTAACATATCAATAAAGAGATTTAAAATTTGTCAGTTAAAAATAGAACTGAAGCGTACCCCTTGGAATAGAGTAAAGCTATTCTTCATTCACAGACTATGATTTTGAATGAATGAAAGTAAACTGCAATATAAACCACAGTGTTCTTGAGCTGTGTTCAGAGAAAATTGTCCTGCCTACTACACTGTAATGAATCTCTGGGGGACAGAAGAAACTTTTTTTTTACTTACAAGTTCAAATCAAAGGTCAAAACTTCAAACGTGTATCATTAGTGTCAATATTTTGTGGTTAAAGGAGATAGGCCATCAACAAGGAAAGGGAGCACTGACACATCTTATATACAGAATATTTTTATATATACCTTCTAATAATACTGTTCAATTCTCTGAGAACCCTGAAAACTTCAATGGTCAGGTATTTTGTGAGTAAGAGGCTATGAAGAAAATTTTTGTAAGGCTATATTACTTAAGCCTATTCTGTGTTAAATACAGTATTTGCTAAGGACTTGGATATTTCATTAACTGACAATATGCTAATATTAAGTGATTTTGAAGCTCTTAGTTTTATAACTCATTGTGAGTTGGTTTTATTAGCTCATTGTGAAAATGTAGTTTGTTACTCTTTTATTGTCAATTTTAATTGAAGCAACTTTTTATTAGACAGTGATTTATAATATTTTAAAGAAATAAAATATATTATAAAAGAACACTATATTCAAATAATTATGCTCACTGTATAGCCTTGGCAACAAGTTGTTTTTTTTTTTAATTCTTGGCTACAGCCTTAAAAAAACAATTATTAAGTATAAAAGATTGAGAGGTATTCTTCAGTTAATTTGAACTGAATTTTTATTACATCAAAAACGTGTTAAATACTATCTCAAGTATAATATTTTAAGATAGATTGTCCCAAACTAATAGAGACACTAAAGAAAATAGATAGGTAGCTCTCAGAGGAAGAAGTTAAAATGGCCAATAAATACATGAAAAGATGTTCAGCATCCTTAGCCATTAGAGAAACGCAATTTAAAATAGCACTAAGATACGATCTGATCTAACTTCAGAGAGATTTGCATATACCAAGAATCCAAACAGTGCTGGGAATGCTGTGGGAAAAAACAAACCTTCTTGCACTGCTGATGGAAATGTAAACTTGTGCACCACTATGGAAAACAGTATGGAAGTTTACCAAAAGATTGGAAATAAATACACCCTTTGATCCAGTGATACCTATTACGTGAATTTTTCCAAAAGAGGTAAAAATGTTATATAACAGAAATATACCTACACCCATGTCCATAGCAGCGCAACTAGCAATAGCTAAAATGTGAAAGACAGAAAATTACCCATGAACAGACCAATGGATACATAAATTATGATATTCATACACAATGGAATGCTACTCATCTATAAAGACAGATAAGGTGGAGACTTTTATAGGTAAATGGAGGCAACTTGAGATCATTATGCTCAGTGAAGTAAGTCAGAAGCAGGGGGTTAAATATTGAATGATTTCTCTAATATGAGAAACCCAGATCACAACCATTTCATAGAATTAATTGAGAGAATTATAGAAACTGGTGAAAAGGGGAAGGGGTTGGGAAGGCCAGAAAAGAAGAGAGGTATAATTTGTAATTTTGTCATGTTATGTATATGCACAAAATACTCAAGATCAATGCATACATCATATATTGCATATATGCATATCAATAAAATGTGAGCAAAGAAGTATTACTTTGAAGAAAGATTTGAAATTTATAGATACTGAAAAAATTTAGCCTAGAAATTTATTTTTTTTGGACATAGACAATTGGTCTCTAACAAGATGGATACCCTTTTCCTAAAATGTGTGTGTCCAAAAATATTTTTGGTTTCAAATGGAGGTGTCTTGAAGATAAAATTCAAGTCTAAATACACAATTTTCTTGTGCTTTGTATATACTATAGATAGATAGACAGATAGATAGATAGATATTGCTTGATAAGTGGAAAATTGTATGAAGTATGTTTAATAATTTTTGTATAAAACAAAGTTTGCATGCATTCATCATATTTGTAATATTGTGTTGGTTCTTAGAAAATGTTGCATTTTAGCCATGTGTGGAGGTGAATGTCTTTAATTCCAACATTCTAGAAGGCTGAGGTGGAATTACAAGTTTGAGATCTAGCAGCTGCTGTCTCAAAAATCAAAAAGAAAAAGAAAAAATTTTGATTTTTGGAGTATTTTAAAATTTGTGTTTTTTTAAAAATTAGGGATACTCAATTATAGAAGCAGAAGGGGATGCTTGTGGTTTATTCTCAGAAAAAAAGTATTTTTTTTAATACCAGGCATTTATTTCAAGAACTAAGTGAGTTGAAGCTGAGCTGTAGATCATTTCAGGTCCTGTAGTAATAAGACAACAGAAAAATGAAAAACAAGCTTTAGGAGACCCATGATCAAGAATCCATTAATAGATGAACCAGGGTTAGTAGAGCTAGTAGATGTACTAGGATTCAACATATTATTTCAGACGATCTGGAGACAGAACATAGAGAGACAAAGTTGAGCCATACTGAACTGGTGGCATACGATATACTCTTTCAATGACAGATTTCACCACATATATTGAATTAGAATTTGTAATCATGAAAATATGAATCCATTATGGGAAAATTTTAATATCCTAGGAATTCACAGTAATTTTATTGCTGGTTAGACCATCTGGACATCAGAATATTTTAAGACAAACAGTGAAATACTTTTCAGAGATGAAAGCCTTTCCATGAATCGTGCAGACCTATGGAAACAGAGGCATCCCAGTATTTTATGTAAGATTCCCTCCTGATATTTAACGGCATATTCTAAAAGATATTTTTTGCTGTATTCAAACAGTGAATGTTTGAGGTTGAGTTATGCAGAAATCACTTAGGGTAGGAATGTGTTTTGTTTGAGTAGTAATTGCACAGCCAGAAGAAAGACAAAATTATACAAAAATTATTTATTCTTCTTGGAAGATATATTTCACCTATGATAAACCCATAATTAATAAAGATATAAGAAACTTCATTCTAGCTTTTACAAAAGAATATTTTATCAGATGATTTGCCCTGACAAAATGACTAACGGAACTTTTCCAAGTTGCAAATCATTAAAGAAACATTTGTGGGATACATCTTAGAAAAATTCTTAAAGCAAACAGTAACAGTGGGCTGGGGGGTGCAGGTGTGTAATCCTGGTATTTGTAGAGGTAAAAGCAGGAATATTTCAAATTGGAACCCAGTCTGGACAATTTGATACTTTAAATGGATCGTGCCTTGAAAAAAAAAAGTAAATGAAATTTTTAGTAAAGCTGGAATATAACTTATTGTGGATCCTCTAGGTTTTACTCTCAATTCCACAAAACAAACGAAGTCAGTAAGAACGATGGATTCAAGAGTTTCCAAAATATTTTGGCAATGAAAATAAAGAGCTATAACATCAATTACTGTGGTTCTCATATAGAGGGAATATACAAGAAAATTACTATTTTGAAAAATAAAAAAGTGAAAGAAATTACAGGCAAATAATTTCTACTCTGTTTAAAAGAGTCAATATTAACATATTATAATAAATTATATATGTGTACTGCATCACCTAAAGCATTTAGAAACTATATATAAATATTATATATACATGACTATATATACACACACATAACTAAAAATAATAAATTTAAAATCTTATATGAAGCCCTAATATGCGGATACAGTACATTTCATCAAAATATACCAATTAAAATGTGGAGTAAATTATATGCTTTATCTGAGAAAGCTTCACTTCAGTTAATAATATGTCATGCTGATGCAATATCTGAACTTGTGAGAGTCAACAAACATGAGAGTCAAGAAAAAGATTTAAGCTTTCTTCCTGGGTGGCGTTTCTATGCCAGTTTATTATATTTCTATTGTTGATTGCTCTTGAAAGTATAACACACTCGTTTGGATGAAAAACGGTAAAAATATATCTCCCTTAGGATAGTAAAGAGTTGTGTCTCTGTTAGAGTATTCATTTCCAACACTAACTATTTGATTAGCATCAAATGCTTATTATTTGTTATGATTATTGCTTGCATTTTGTATCACTTTGGGATTTTTTTTGTTTTTCACAAACATATCTTAGATATGTTATTTTTAACAAAATTTATTTACCAAATCATCTGCCACAATATTTGGCCTACTTTTCATAACTTTACTACTAAATTAAAAACTGCACGCATAATTTAATGGCAGTTTTGATTTTTGTCATGTAGATCAGTATTATTTTTATCATGCAGATCAGTATAATTTTGGAAACGTTCTTCTTATTTCTTACATCTTCTTCAACAATAGACAATTATTTAACATGGACTGTGCTTCCGTTTCCATAATAGCTCAAGGATTCATTATTTTTCTCCTGGAATAATAAAAAGAAATTTAGTACTCTGTAAAATAAACCAATGAAATGTGTTAAATGACAATTTTATTTACCATTATAATTAATCATTGATTCACAATAATGATTGCTTCACAATAATGACCATGTGTAAGTATAATGTATAATATCATAACTGACTTAAAACACAAGACCTAGCTTTGAGATTCTTTTTCCCAATACTTCCCGTTATTTCTATGGGATGAGTTACTGAAGTCTAGTCACATGGAGATGACCGCTGATTATATGTTCTATCCTTGATATTGTGGTAACAGTTTGGAGTCACCTATGGATTGCATTCTTCTTGATTTGTATTATAATGATGTCATTCTCTTCTGCCTGATCTGTGTCTTAGCATTATCAAAATCGGATAATTTTAATAACTGTCTGCCTGCTTGTAACAATTTTGCACATCATTTCCAAGTTAATTACAGCAAACTATTGTTTACAAATCAATTCACAATTTTCCAGCAGCATTTCAGAGACTTTCAAAGTAAAATTAGAAATGAGGATTCATTTTAATTTGTTATTAAAATCAATACCTAATTTGGTCTTAATTGTGTTTTCCAAAGATGAAGTCTGTTCCAATGAAATAATATTTTGATTTCAGACAGACTCTTCTAGTTAGTGTCTACAGATGATGCATACACACTTCAATTCCACATTAAAACCGTAGAGCTTTTGTGCTAAACAAATTGAGGAGATCTTGTTTCATTTGTGTTTTCTTCCTAAAGTCTTTCTTAATTTTTACTTAAATGTATTTACCAGGTGCCTCGATTGTAGTCTTTTGATTGTGGGCGTTTGTTCCCATAGCCATACTGAACCAAAAAAGCACACTCACAAACTCATACAATTTGGAGTTTTTAATTGTACCATGTTCTTTTGATACCCTATAATAGAAAGATACTGCTTAGAATTTCTTTAATAAACAATAATTTCCTTTATGAAATAAAGGCTAGTTTTTTAAATCTAGCTATAGAGCCAAGGTAAAAATTAATAAAGAGGGGGAAAATATGTATTCAAAAAAAGTTTAAGGAAGCAAATATTTGGTTGGGCATTTTCTACACTTCAGCTTTTGTTTGTGCTGCTGCTACATGCATGGATGTACATGAATCTCTGTTACATATTGCTTTGAACTCTTTGGAAAGAGAGCCAGAGGAGGTATCCGTGGGTTAAATGGAATACTTATTTTCAGCTTTTGAGGAATCTGCATACTGCTTTTCATACTGACTGTACTAGTTTACAATTTCACCAGCAATATACAAGCATTTCTTTTTCCCCAGCGAACTAGTCAACATCTATTGCTTTTTGAGTTTTTGATATACATCATGCTCACTGGGGTAAAATGACATCTTAGTGTTATTTAACTTGCATTTCTCTAATAGCTACGGATGTTGAACATGTGTTCATGTATCTGATAGGCATTTGTATTTCTTTGAAGAACTGTCTAGTCATTTTAGTTTCTCATGTTTTAGTTGGACCTTTGATTTAAGTTCTCTGTATATACAAATTATCGCCCTTTTCTCTAAGGTGAAGGCAGTAATTTTTCCCCACTCTATTGGCTCTCTCTTCACACTGTTCATTGCCTCCTTTGCCATGTAGAAGCTTTTTAATTTGATATAACCCTAATCATTGACTCTGGGTGTTATTTCTCTTTCTTCAGGGGTCATGAGAAAACCTTTGCTCACAACTACATCTTGAAGAGTTTTAAGTTATTTTGTTCTTTAGGAGGTTCGGTTTTTCCATTTTCAAATCTCGGCCTTTAATTTGCTTCGACTTGATTTTGGTATATAGCGATAAGTCTAGATTTATTCTTCTGCATGTTGATATCCACTTTTCCTAGCCCCATCTCTTAAAGAGGCTGCCTTTTTTCCAATGCATGTTTTTGACCCTTTTGTAAAATATTACATAGATAAGAATACTTGAGAATGTCTTTGCATCCTCAGCTCTGTTCCATAGATCAACTTGTCTATTTTTGTGGCAGCTCCACACAATATAATTATCACACAGTTTCTTTTTTACACCTCTCTGTTATGAAATAGACCTTAATGTCTACAATCAAAATGCCACTTGCTTGGTCTTGTTGCTTAAGATTGCTTAGGCTACTATGGGTCTCTTTTGGTTTGTGAAGAAGGTTGTTGGTATTTCCTCTCTCATCTCTTCTCTTTGCCCTGAGTCATCTGCCTCTAGACTACCCGGCAAGGAGCAAGCAAGAAAAGTGGGACACCCTGACATTGCCATGTCACCTGTAGACTCTGCATCAGATTGTCACATTCCTCTTCTGATTGATCCATGTGTTAGTTATTAGGGAGTTTGAGTATCTACCTGAAGAAGGTAAAATGACACTATGTTAGGATTACCATGCAATCAATGCAGTAAGGGGGTTTCAGGAATATCTGGAAAGAACTGAAATTCCCAGATGCAGTCAATATGCAGAGACAGAATCCAAGGATAAGAACTAGAGAAAGAGACATGCACAAGTTATGCTTCTTTAAAATTAATAACAGTTTAATGCAGCAAAAAGTAGTCTCTTTCAGGCACCTCACCGTAACTCTAATTTCAGATCATAGCCTTCGCTTTTTAAAATGAATAAAAATTATTAAAATGTAATGCATATACATGTGCCAATTTCCAAAGATGAATATAATTATCACTAAGATATACCAATAATTATAAATAATGACTATTGAAGGGAAATTTTAAGTAAAAATAACTTATAAAAAGAAAACCTTAAAAGATTAGATTTCTCAGTGAACTTGTATAAATTTCATAAATAGGACTCAATTAATTAAATTTGGTTAAATTAGAGCCAGGCTAAAGCCAGTAGATATTTAATTCTTTGCTGATGTATCAAGAAACTGGAATTTCTAATGGAAAGTATTCTGTACAAAGCACAGAGGCAAAACGTGATACAGCAGTCAGAGTGTATATGTAGGAGAGAGGAAGGAATTCATAGCAGCTGACCGTATGCCACAATGAATGCAGCAATTGTGATCTCCTATGCTCCATAGATCACTTAAGACTACCAACACAATTACCCATTTGCAAGTACTATAAACACCTAAACTTAAATCATAATGAATCATTTATTTTTCCTAAATCATCCTTTTACATCAATATGTTTGGAAATGACCATAACTACCAACCTATTAAGCTCATTCAAAATCCATGCCATTGAGTTCTGGTCCTACCATTGACCACCTTCAGAATTTTTTGTCAATTATCAATGGCCAGCCTTATTCAAATTCGGATTGTTCAGGATTCATTACTGGGGTAACCCCCCCCCTTTTTTCCCCCATTCGTCATCAAATGTGCAGGACAAGTCAGAAAGAACTTTTATTCTTTCACTTATTCTTAAAAATATAAAATACTATGCATCAATAAAGTCCAAAAGCATGGAGGCTTTTATAGGCAAATGGAAGAAACTTGAGAACATCATGCTTAGTGAAGTGAGTCAGAGGCAGAAGGTGAAACATGGAATGGTCTCTCTGATATGAGAGTCCCAGATCACAACCCCTTTGGAACTTAAGATGAAAGACAAAGTGAAAGAGGGGGGTAGAGTGGGGGAGGAGGGAGGGTGGGGTGGGGTAGGGAAAGGGACAAAAGAAGAGGGGGAAAGCCCTTGTCACCTTGACAAGATACCTATGTGCACAAAATGCTCAACTTCATTATAAACCTTGAATTTTGCATGTATAGATATCAGTAAAATGTGGGGGAAAAAGAACAAAAAAACCCATAAAATTTTCTACTGGGGAAATCAGGATATAAGGAGTTGTAACTGATGTCCTTACAAGTGACAGGTGACAGATAATCCTTCACATTTTCTGCTGTTGTCACGGTAGATTGCCATAAACAGTCATACCAAAAAGCTAGCCAATCAAATGGTCAGCAATTCTCCCCATTGTCGTCGAGAAATACCTTTATAGATGATAACGCCGCGGCAACAAGACAGTCCATTTCGGTTCGATGCTTGCTTATCACAAAAACAAATATTAAATGAATGCGTTTATTTTGTTGTAATAGTTCTCAGCCAAGAATCCATGTGTAACTTCTCATTCATCAGTCTGTAGCTATAACTTGAAGAAAAGTTAGTAATCTAAAAGAACTAATTATGCATTGCTGATACATCTATTTAACAATTCAAGTCCTATATCACTTGATAATTACTATCGCCACGGTACAAACTAGGTGCTATTTACAAAAGGAAAACAATTATCTAAACCTGACTATACCAACTTGCTGCGGAAATTCACTTGAATTCACCAGGCATTCCGTTTAACAGCCTAATTTGTCACTCCTGCCATTTGACATGTTGTGCTACAACCTGGAAAGCTGGACTCTGAACTTCTTGTAGTAATTGTCTCCATCTTTTGAGAAGTACATGCTTATGCGGAATTTCACCTTTTCCCTTTCCTCCTTCTTAGTTTCAGTATGAATAATCTCATCTTTAAAGTGGACTAGTATGATATCCTGTGAGCGTTCAGAAGTTACAGTTGACTAGCCAATGAGAAAAACTTGTTAAGTCAGCGTATCCTTGGGACTAGGTAAGGAAGAGTTGCTAGTGTTCTTGATTGCATTTAAAAGTCCTCAGAGCTTGAGGGTGAAGAGACATTAGAGGGAGAGAGGGAAGGGGTAGTGAAAGGTGGAAATAGAGAGAAAGAGAGATTTTGTCATATGACTTATAAAATGATTATTAAATAAATAAAAAACTTTCTAAAATATTTGCAATATTCATTTAAAGAGTATGAGATTTCCAAGAGATGGAAAGGCACACCATGCAAAAATAGTGATCACATTTAGATTTTATGAAGTGTGGAAATAGAGAAAAGAGAATTTAGAATTAATAATTTCTCATGTACAGATGGAAAATTGAACTTTAAAATGAACAAGTGTTGTTAATGTCAGAATTATGTAATGTAAATTTATGTTATATCTAAGCATCTCAAGTTCCAAAGATGTATAAATATTAATTTGTGTTTTTGGTTACTTTAACATTGAAATATTAATTTCATATTAAAACATGCCTGGCATGAGACCATTTTGAGCACACATAATTGTGTTCTATTTACTAGACATTTTTCCTCTTGCTCTGGAAAAGTACAATTGTTTCTATTTAAAAAGTAACGCAAGTCAATTTTCTTTCTTTTCCTCTCCCTATTCATACTGCCTAAATCAACTTTACTAGTCAATGACCACTTTATTTGAGTCCCCCATGAAGGCCCCAAGAAGAGTATCATGATTGCATGAAAACATTTCTATTGCATGTATTATTGTGAGGAGCTAAAAAAGAATCACAGAACTTTCTAGTATATGAAAAAAAAAATTCTCTGAAAGATTGACACTTCAGTTTGCTTCTTATTTTCTAGACACCAGGAGAATATCGTATCCTTTACGGTGCTCGTCAGGCATCAGTAGTGGCGAAGGCAAGGCTTATGTTTCTGGTAACCATCATCTTAGTTTCTTAAACTAGAGTGAGTTCTGATTCTGAATCAGAGATAATAGGTTGTTTATCTTTTAGACACTGTACAATCATGTTTAGTTTTTTTTAATGTTTTAAACTTAAAAAAATAAAACTATTCTCAATGATCCTATGGGAGCACTCTCAGGTATATCCGGCCTTTGCCTGCAGTCCTTCTGCCTTATATTTTGTTGTAAAACAAATACAAAAAATAAGCTCTGTTGCTTATATACCCTAACTATAACATATTTTCTATGTGGCCAAAGAATATTTTTCTTCACTTAACGTAGCTCAGGCAAAAAAAAAAAAAGTTGGACACAGATGTATACATTTTATTTCTAATTATTTGAAATTTGAAAACTGAGGATTCCCTGGCTGTGTAGGGTCTGTTAATATACTTTCACAGCAACTTTTGTGCATGCAAGGAGTAACAGGGGAAAGGGTATAAGATGTTCAGTAGTCCCCAGGAAAGAAGGAAGACGGCTAAGGGATGTAAGCTCACTTATCAGCAAGTGTTGCATACTTTCTCAAATATGCAGCTTTCCCTCCAATATTTGTTAGTATACATAAGCAATATGAAATGGTTACACTGAATTTTGAGGATTTTGTGAACATGCATATCACAACAATATTACAATCCCCTCCCCCCTTGTCTCCCATACTCCCAGCATCATCCACCCCACCCCTCAACTCTCACGGTCACACCCCTTGGTTCTATTAGCCTCCTGTCTAAGTATAGGTGGGAAAAAAAATCTTTTCTCATTCTGACGGTTCTCTCTTCACTTTGTTGAGGGTTTTAATTGCCATGCACACACTTTTAAATTTGATATAATCCTATTTCTTTTGTATCAGATTTCCTATTCAGAAGGTCCTTGCCCACTTGAGCATCTTCTAGAGTGTTTTTTATATTATCATCCAGAAGATTCAGTATTTCCAGTTTTAACATCTAAGTGTTTGATCCACTTTTATTTTATATTTATTCCTGGTGACATGTGTATAAATAGATTCGTTCTTCTGCATGTAGACAACCACTTTTACCAGCACCATTTGCTGAAAAGGCTTTTCATTTTTCCAGTGTATGTTTTTGGCCCCTTTGTAAAAAATCAGGTAGCTGAAGGCACTTGGAAGTGTTCTAATACATAATTTCAAGCACATTTCTAAGTGTTAGGATTATGTATGTAACTAAACAGAATCCTTATCCTCAAGTAGTTTACATACAAGCCATATTTTCTTTATTTGTTGGTCTGTTGTATATTTCAGCATCTTCCATGATTTCAGTCATTTGTAGGAACATGGATACAAATTGAGGATATTATGCTTACTGCAATGAATGAGACTCTGAAGATTAAATATCACATGGTTTGTCTAATACTAGAAGGGTGGAGTATACGTAAGAATGAAATGTTTGGGAATCAAGGGACAAGGGAGGAGGAGGCGTCAAGTTGACGCAATCCGCCTGTGCTCAAAACTCTCAACTTCAATGTGGTCACTTTGTCTGGCAAATACATCCTAGCAAAAAGTGGGGGAAAATTAGTTTACATACATTTGGGAGAATCAATAAAAGGAATAATCATGCACATAATATGTATACGTTACCGATGTGTATTTGTTACCTACATATAACTTTAATTGATAAGGATTAAGAAGAATCTAAAGTCCAAAGGAAAGAACAGAGAAATATAACTGTAGTGAGATGCTGGTGAGACACCTATCATGTCCTGTTTAATTTGTATTATTTAAATGTCACACTTGGGTAAAAACCTAAGAGAATTAAGAAGGAAAATGAATATTTGAAGGAAAAAAATCAAGGAACAAAAAGTGCAACCATTAAGGTACTAAATTTGCAGCACATTTGATGTACTCGATAAATAATTTAAAATTGTTTATGTAACATGAATATTCAGAAAATAAACATGGACAAAAATAGTGAGAAAGTGAATGATTCTTGAGTGGTATGAGCAGCATGAAGCAGTATAGAATGTTTGGTAACTTTTTTCCAAAAGTAGATTAGTGTTTTATTCTCACTGGCTGAATATTAGTTAGGTTTCTTTGAACCCTTTTTCAAGTAGATTTGGATTTAGGGCCTACTTTTCCATCATTTTAGGGTCTAGCACGAGCAAAAAGCTCCTGAAGACCAACTAGAGATAACCCTCCTTCACACCTGATATTTTAAAATCATCAAAATCCTCATTATTAGCGCCCTCCACTAATTGATAAGCAACCAACATCTATTACTGTCAGCAAATATTCTGTTAGATCAATTTTATCAAGAGTTCCTCTTGCCATAATGCTACCCTAAATAATTTTAGAACTATTTTAAACCCTGGGCTCACCACGAGCTGTCCCTTTGCTCCACATTCTGCTTTCAGTGTTGAGCCTTTTATCTTCCTTCTATTGAAACCTCCAGCGAGACCTTTGAATAATATTCTTATCATTTCAACAGATATTAGGATAAGTTTCTGCTTTTTCATTTTATTAGTATATATTTTTGCATGCGTGTGTTTTACATAATTGTTACACTGAAATTGAGAGTTTTGTGCCCTTATATATGTATATATAGATATACATCATCAACTTCACACTTCTTTCTCCATCCCTCTTTTCACCCTCCTGTGCCCTTTCTCGTCTCCCCAAGATTGCCAGCATCTCAACCATTTGATTATCATGTATTTTTTTCTATGTCTCATATTAGAGAAACCTGGTGACATTTAACCATTTGTGTCTGGTTCATTCACTAAACAAACTGATTTTAAGGCAAAATTCTCTTCTTTAACAGGGTCATAATCATTAGTGATTCATAGCTTCATACCAGAAAACTATGATTAATTTATGATAATTCAATAAAACCAGTGCAAATTTATTATAAACAAAAAGTTAATATATGAGTTTCTAAAATAATAAAAGCACTTAGGTTATCTACTACTATGCATTTAGGACAATAAGAATAATTTAGATTTCAAAAAATAAAAATAATATATAGATACTTTTGTAAAAATAATACATTTTTTACCACTGACTTAAATAATTCTTTCCCTCACTTGTATAAGAATGATATGGGAATGGGTTTTGTATTGAAGCATGAAATTCATTTGATTTTTTGATTATTGTATAATTTTTGATTTTTATATTTGTAAGTTATTACTGCCTTCTCCGTGCTCAACATTGTGCAAATTATGGATTTCAAATAATAAAGCAGAATTTCAATTAAAAAACCATGCACCTTCAATTCGATTCGGAGCAGAATGGTACAGAAATAGTGAAGAGAACATGGAAGAAATCAGATTATCACACACACACACACACACACACACACACACACACACACACACACACAAAACGCCTTCTTGCCTGCCTGCTTAATGGCATGCATTAGCTAGAGAAGCGAGAGGTGTATCGTCACTCGGGTTAGCCAATCTTCATGACTAATGCAGACAAAGATCCTGTAGAATGCAGCAACCGTGTACACCATAAAGCACCCTTCTGTGTGTGCTGTTACGTTTGGATGTCTCTGAAGATTTGACTTTACTAAAATTGTTAAATTAAAGACCTGTGTTTTTATTTTTATCTTGCTCTGAATGAGTTTTGTCAGAAAAGATAGTCCAGATTCCAGTTTCCAAAATAAGGAGGATAAAAAGACTTCCTTTCTCAACACAGCTGGCACACTGTGCTTTTAAATCCTACTCTGAAAACAAGTTTTCAAAGCAATAATCCTTTTGAAACATGTGCAGATAGAATTATTAATCTCTTCTTACTCTCCTTGTGAGTCAGGTGGCATGTAACAGAAAGATTAATTCAATTAAACACTTATATTAATGAATAAAGGTTTTAGTGACCTACTCAATTAAAAGTTTTGAGACTTTTAAAAATAAAAATATCATGTAACATCTGTGTGCTTTTCTGGAAATTAGTCTTTGGCAAAATTAACTTTTTAATGTAAAAATAAATATTTCTTCATTTTCAGTTGTGAGAAGTCATAAATAAAGGGAGAGAAAAATTGAAAAAATATTTATGAGAAGCTGTTATGAGTCATTTTATTTTGCTGTCATTTTATTAATTTGTATATATGCTGTACCTGTTTACATAGAACTTGAGTATTTTGTGTACATATATGTAGTGTCAGATCGTTTGACACCCACTCCATCATATCTCCTTAAAAAAAAGCCAAATGACTTCCAACATGGTGATTTTGAAAGCTCTATTATTTGGAAGTGGAATTTTCACTTAACTTCAATGAAATTTTATGACAATTATTAGGTGTTTCTTCTATCATGCTATGAGTATATTATTGCAAAAGTTTTGCTGAATGGTCTTTTTCATTTTTTTTTTAAAGGAAAGAAATAGTCATTCATTGGATGAAGATCCAGGTCAGAATTCTGGAAATAATTGTGCAGTTCAGTTTGCTTAGCACCACCAAAGTCATCTCTGGCATCTTAAAACTACAAAGCACCTTCCTTATTCCTTCACCCTTGTGTCTAAAATATCTCAAAAGGTTTGTGACAGCTCTGTGGACTTCCTACTTTTGCTGTCAATGAAATCGCTTTAATGTCAATCACAAATCACTGCTACACATCAAAACTTAGGCTCACCTTATTCTGGGAGAAGTTATCACCTCTCAGTTGAGTTTCTTGTTCAATACCATGACTTAACCTTTCTGTATAGAAAATCAGCTCACATGAAGATTTCCATACGCATTTTCCTAAGTCCGTGTCAACATAGAAAGGAAGATTACTACTCAGTATTAAGCTTGAAAGCTTCTCTTCTGCACAGTGATTACTGAATTAGCTCAAATGACTTCTTTGTGTTATGTTTAATCAAAATCAATAAATTCATCACCAGTGCATTGATTTGTGTGATGAGGATGAAAAGGGGGCACTCTCATCATTTTTCACCTTTTTAAAATCTTGATTTATCTTTTGATTAGAGTTTATTTTAAACCTCTTAAAACAAGATGTTTCTTTTCCTTGTATTGTGTGAATCAGTTTGATTCTCTATGAATAGGCTTTACTCAGCTTTTCATTGGGCTTAAAAGGATGTAACACAAGGGAGAGTCAGTGTGCTTCTGTTTTCTGTAAAAGATGGTTCCAAGGAAAGGCTATATATAGCTCCCAAAGAGCTTTAGGAACAGTTCAGTTGTCCTACCTAGCAGTGGCTCAAAATCATCTCTCTAAGTACTCACTTCCTTCCCTCTTCCAATGGAGTCTAAATTTGAAAAAAAAAAAAAGATTCTATCATATAATTCATATTCTTTACAAGTAATGAAATGATAGCACTTAGTATTTGCTAAATCATAATTATTGGCCAAGCAAATGAAATGATTACGATTATATTACACAATTGGATTAAGAAAGCAATTTATGCACTCTCTATACCTTGCAACAATTCTCATGCTTTCTAGCAGGCAACTTCCACTTTCCTCCAGTCAGGAAGCTGATATCTGGTACAAGCAAAAGAAAAGGAGAAAGCCATGTAAAAACTGATAATATCTATGCTCAAAAATTAAGAAAAAAAAATCTTAAGAGCAAATATTCAGGGCATGCATTTATATTAATTTCCAAAAGTTGCTATAACTAATTGCCAAAAAGGTGACAGGTTTAAACAGCACAACTTTGTTTTATACAATTGAGGAGATCAGAAGTATGAGGCAGATCTCACTGGGATAAAAATCAAGATATTAAAAAGGCAGGGCGCTTTTCTGGAAGCAACAAAAATAAACAAGTATATTCTCGTATTATTTTCAGCTTCTGAACACTATGTATTTCCTTCATCTGTGGTCCTTTCTCAAAATTTCAGAGTCAATTCATGGTCCTTCTCTTAGAATTTCAAAGTGAGTATTTTGGTACTGATAGCTCATTTTTTCTGGGTTTCGGTTTTTCACATTCTTTCTTCTAACCTCTCTTACGACTCTTTGGATTAAATTAGATTCACTCCGGTAATAGTGGATACATTTTCAGCTTCAAAATTCTAATTTAATCACATCTTACAGATGTCTTTTGCTATGTGAGAGAACATATTTGCAATTTACAAAATAAGCCATGGGAATCTTAAAAAATAATTATTATTTTGCTGACCACATGTGATACTGTGACATCACGACTCTCTGCCAAAGAAGTAATAATTTAAAGTTTAAGGTAACCAACTAGATGTACCCATAATGTCCTCTGAGAGCCAGATTCTAAGCCTGCTTAGTGGACAGAAAACGTCCTAAAATGGGCCACTGGAGTGATGGAGAGCATAGTCGCTTATCTACATTTTTGGTTCCTATGATTACATATTTTATACCCTGGGGAAACAGAACAATTTGACTTTATTTAAGGTGTTGTGACATCCTATTTGTTAGTGCCAGTACTTTAAATGGTAAAATCTCTAAGCCACAATTCAAATGCAATTTTGAATGTCTCTTTTATTGGTATTTTAAGATTTCTGATGGAATTTTATGAGATGAGAACAATAGATCCCATGGCTATGTACCCAATGTAAACATTCTTTGCTGCAAAGTATATATACACTATTTTAATGTATTGATCCAATGTAATGATATTGACCCCTAATTCTCTAAGAGTGGTGTCGCCTGAGATCTTGTCAAAAAGTCAATTTTTACCCAAATAAATTACTGCTCCTTTTAAGGCAGACAGGAAACAATGCAATCCATTTGCCACTGATAGTTTATCTCTGTACTGGATGGTTTCATTTGATTCTTTGTGGATTGATGTAGGGCATTCAGCACATATGATACCTAGGATGAATTTGAGGAGAGGATAAAAATCTGTATCTTTAGAACTATGTACGAACATGTCTTCATGACCATTAACACAAACAAGATAATATGAATTATCTCAGCAAACTTATTTTGGTTAATTTGCTGTTCAGTTGTCCTTCTGATGTGAACACTTACTATTGAGGACTCCTGTGCGATATGTAACGCATGTCTGTGGCTGTAGGTCCACCCACATACCTCTTATCCAAAGAGATCTCTTTCTAATATCCCAGGTTCTCTCCGTGTAGTTGTTCAATGAGACAAGCTCTTCATTGTTGTCCATCAAAATAAATTTCATCACTTTCCTTTCCACTCATATTTAACTATCAATAATTCTGCATAAAGCTCTTTCTATTTAGAGAATGACCTCTCTCTTCTCTCACCAATTCCTCTGAGGGGATCTGTAATGCATTCTGAGTATGCATAGAACTCACTTTTTTTCCTTTCATCAGGTGATGACAAGGACCTTATCCACAAAATGAAGACAGCTAAAGTGAATGACAACATAGACATCTTTGTGATCTTCTTGTGTTTCTTGTAACCTCTGGATCTGTTGATTTCTGACCTTAGATGTACCATTTTCATTTTATGATGTGTTTCTTCTAGGCTTACTCTACATAATGATTTATTCACTCTGACCGAACCCAATGAAGAAGGAAAAAATTCTGAGATGCCTCATGATTAAGGATATTAGTAACAATGGATTCTTTCATCTTCATTTGTATTAATTTGTTTTTTGACACAGGATTTCACTCTGCAGATTCCTTCTTTATAATAATGTTTATATCTGTGCAACAAGTAGCCTGAGTTTATTCCAGTACCATAGCAATCTAAGCTTTTCTGTTTGAATTATCCATAAATCCACACAGTACTTCTTTTCTAACACATACATCTCTAATACTATAATAGCTGTCTGGTTTATGATCATAGAGTCAGGACTGATTAGAGCAGGGAATGGAGCTTCTATATACCACTTTTCTACTCTTATCTCCCTAAAGAGTAAGAATGTTACTCTTAATGTAATTTTCTTACCATACAGTAAATGAACCAGAATTCCATTTCTATGTATAGAATTTACTTCCAACATTTAAAAAAAACATGATTAGATATTGGGTGTCTTTTTAAGTTATGCAAGGATGAAATGAAATAATGTATCTTTAATTTTAAAGCAAAATTTCTGCACAAAGCTCAGATCATTTAACATCACAACCACACATGCTGTACACTGGAGTATAGTAACCTGTCTCCTTCTTGCTTATCTGAATGCAAATGACATGACACTATTAAGACAATTTCCATTAAATTTTAAGAATATTAGAAAAGGCATAAAAACTCTAATATAAATTTTTGTAGAAATTGCTTAAATAATGTTTTTATACCAAATGCTGATAAAAACAAGGCAGATTTATATAAGATTTTGGTTATAAGTGGTTGCTATGTTTCAGTATAGGGTTGAACTTAACTGTATATATAGTGTGTTACTAAGTTTCCTCCTGCTGCAACAGATACCTAAGGCATATCCAACCTTAATAGTGAACATTGTGCTTGGTTGACTACTCAGGTGTTTAAGTCTGTGATTTTTTGGCTATATGGTTATTGTGATCCAAATAAGTCAGAATATTAATTGTGTGTGGTCAAACAAACACTAGAAAAAAGAGGGAAGAAAAGGGAAAGGTCTAGGGTCTACATATCTTTTTTCAAATCACGCCCCCAAAAGCCTAACTTCTTAGCAGTAGGCCTCACCTCCTGAAGGTTATGCCATATCCCAGAGACATTATAAGCTGATGACCAAGCCAGTAGCATAGGGACACTTGGAAGACATTTGTCATCCAAATCAGAACATGTGACAAGACAACTAGAGACTTATAGCCTTGGCGTGGTAAAGTCAGAGACTCACTGGATGAAGATACTGAGAGAAGACAGCAAAGTTACAGAGGAAGATTCTTTTTAACATGGTTCACTGAGCTTCTTAGAAAAGGTAGGTCAGGAATGTAGGTGTCAATGGTCAGGATAGGAGATTTCATCAGATATCCAGGTATGAGGGTGGGCAGACACTGCCTGCACTGACCTGAAAACATTCTTTTCTGAAATTGAGCTTGGAAGATGAAAGGCAGGAAGGCCACCAAGAAGACGTAGAAGTAGCTCTTTGAGGGTCAGTCTGACCTGGAGTCTTTACCAGTAAATTTAATCTGTAAGATCAGGTATAAGATGAAGTAAGAAAACAAAAAGCTATATGAAGTATAAAGGGAATTGATTTAAATAAAATAAAATCTTAAAACAATAAACTTTCATCATTAGTAACCTTATAAAAGTGATAAATTCATCAGGAAAATATTACTATTCCAGATTATATATATCTAATACAAAAGAACTAAAATGCAGAAAAGGAAAAAATGCAAAAATAAAGAGGAAATGAAAAATACAATTACTGCTAAAAATAAATGTTCAGTTTAGAGTGTGAAATAAGTTTATATAATATATGCTTACTACTAATAAGCAGAATAAAAATATGATATTGATTGCCATTACACGATACACCTCTCAGTGATGAAACTAATGCTATTTAAAGGTTAAGAAGTTCTGTAAATTAAACTTGTATGTTTTTGCAAAAAGTTATGAGACTGATGGATGTTTAGAAACTATAATAAAAATATTACATCAAATATTGAATTGAAATTTTCATTGTAGGTTTTATGAAAATTAGAGATTATTATGAAAATTGTATAAAATATATTCAGTTGAAGTGAACATTTTCTTATAAAAACATTTTTTAAATATTTAAATTCATTTATATTAACCTTCATATATTAATTAAAATCAATAATGTTTATTTACAGAAAACAAAATAAACCCTCCCAATGAGGAAAACTCTTTTCATGAGCAAAAATAAAATCAACAGAGATATTTTCACATAAGAATATCAAAATAAAATTTAAGGAAATTTTTTGTAATTGTTATACAAACTATTTCATATAACAAACAGACTATAACTCATTTTGGGTCCAAATAAATGTTATACTACAACTTGTTACATATATAAATAAATCTATATATTTAAAGAATACAGAGAATAATTCTTCAGCAAAAAAAGTATTACATAAAATGCAGTGGCATGGTCAACATCATTTGTACCTGAAAATAATATATTAATCTTATATTTGAGTACTTGCTAATGTATTTTGGCACTGTAACAAAATAAAACAGGAAAAAATTATAACCATCTCAATGGATGCAACAATATTCAATAAATACATGTGAAAAGTTACCTTCTATTCAACATTTATGGTAAAAATCACCTGTTAGAATTAAATATAACCTTACTTCTATAAGTAAAATTTAAATCAGATAATTTAATATAAGATATTAAAGGCTGTTTATATTATACTAATTGTTTGGGACACTCAATTTCAAGAAAAAATTCTCCACAAAATGACAAAAGATAAATTTAACATAGTCTTACTAAGACTTTTTTGATGACATTAATAAGCTGTTATAAAAAGTCATATGAAAAATTAATGCATCCACAGTCAGTAAAATGAGCTTGCCGAGAACAAAACTGGAATATTTGCAGAACCAGCTTTTAAGATTTGATGCTTCACATGTCAAGACAGTAATTTCATGGTGAAAAGAGACAAGGATCAAGAAGACAGAATAGCTCTTGGAATAGAATCCTGGGCTCATGGATTCCCTAAACCCCGCTAAATCAAGCCACGAAGAGTGAGGCACATTTCTAATCCCAACACGCAGGAGGCCGAGGCAGAGGAATTACATGTTTGTGAATAACGTAGGCTACATAGCAAGTTCAGGCTTGCCTGGACTACACAGGAAACAGGACTGTCAAAATAGTAATAATAACAACAAAGAGCTGCTAAGTCAAAGGGAAAGTGATTCTCTTTGCAACAAATAGTGGTGAAAGAATTAGACATCTTTAATTATAATAAAAAAGAACTTCAATCATAATTTCAGATCATACTTAAACATTATGGTATATTGAACATAAGCATCAATATGAAAGTGAAGTCTAAGATATTTCTAGGAGAAAACAGAAGAGAAATTCTGCAAAATCATCACAAGCTGTGCATTCCTATTGCACAGAGAGAGAGAGAGATAGAACCTTAACTTCTAAAGACAATAATGGATTAAACTTACTAAACATCATAAAGATGAAAAAATCTGTCTTCAAAAGATAGCATGAGGAACATAAAGTCAAATAAATTAAAAACTGAGAACATGCTCAAAATCTAATATCAGGTGAAGAACATATATCTAAACTACAAAATGAAGAGCAGCAGATCATTTTACAAAAACTACAAAATAAATATTGGGAGGACGACTAAGGCACATCATGGAAGCACATGGAACAGTGGTTAAAAAGAAAACACATTCAGCATCATTAGATATTGAGAAATAAAATTAAACCTTTACTCAATCCTTATTTCATAGGTGTGTTTATTTATTTCTGTGTTTATTGTAAGGCAGGTTCTCACTCTGTAGTCTGAGCTGTTCCTAAACTCACAATATAGCCCAAGTTAGCCTCACAGTAATCCTCCTGCCTCAGCTCCCAGAGTGCCAGGATTACAAGCACGTACCACCATGCCCGGTTTTTCATACACATTAAAATGAGAAAAATTCAAATCACTGGCAAGGACGAAGTCCAACATGACCTGTTTTAAGTTGCTAATTGGATATTAGCTTTAAAAAAAAAGGCACCATTACTTTGAAAATCAGATTTGAAGTCTGTTACAAAATGCATTATGCAGTTACATGTGTGCCAGCCAGTCAGTTCACCGTCAGGCGTCTACCTAAGAGACTGGCAAACGTTTTCACAAAAGTCTTATTCCTGACTATACATCACATCTTTAACGTAAATTATTCAAATGGAAAATAAACTCCAATTCCATCAATAAATGAAGGTATAAAGACATTGTAATAAGTTAATATAAAGAATACTGCTTAGAATAAGCTATGCATATACACAGCAAATTGAACACATCTCATACACTATGATCACTGTAAGAAAACATAAAAGATGATAAGTTTTATCGTTATATAAACGTGATGATCTGGACCAGGCAAAACTAATCTACACAGATAAAACAAGATTACTGTCAACAGAGGCAGAGGATTGGTTGAAACTGACTGCAGAAAGAAATGGGAAGCATTGCTTTCTTTCTTTCTTTCTTTCTTTCTTTCTTTCTTTCTTTCTTTCCATCTTTCTGTCTTGATAAGGTGATCATCATACCTGTGCACAGTGTGAAATTTCGACGTAAAGCACAACTGTTTTATTTTATATACACATACCTTAATGAAATTGGTTATGAGAAAGAAAATTCAAATGAAATATTTTTCTTTTTATATAAAAATTAAAATAAGAATTTGCCTCAAATAGCAAATAAGCACATTTCACATCTTGGTTATTTTCCTTAATTATGAAAATTATTGTTACAATATGTTCCCACATGTTAAATTCCTCTAATCAGTCTTTGGCCATTAAGCTCATCTTTTTTAATGAAATGCAAATGGATAAGCATGATAATTGTTTTTTCCTGTGTGATGTTTTATTATCTGGGGAACCTGGCTTCCAAATTTCTTGTTTGTTCATAAAAGAGAGAGACAGAGAGAGAGAGACAGAGACAGAGAGAGAAAGAGAGCAGGAGAGAGATAGAAAAGGAACAAATGATAAGTAAATTGGGAAAGAGAGAATTTCCAGGTGGGAGAAGTAGATGCTGCTGTCTGCGGACGTAAGGATGCTTCATCATGAGCACAGCCCAAGCATGCAAGGCAGCGAGACATTCCCAAAAAAAGAACAGACAAGAAAGACGCCAAGACGCCCTACTAATTAAGGCTTTTGGCTGCTGACAAAAACAAGAGCGGACAGCGTGTCACAGCGTTTTTCACTGAGCTTCGGTTATTACTGACTTTGCTAAAGACATCCTTGTCTTGAAATCGCAAAGCTAACAGGTTTTAAGGCTACTCTAACATCTAGTTTCTTTCATTTCAAACAAAAATGCTTACGTATTTAAACAAAACATTAAGAAATGCAGACGGTTAACTTTACACAAAGTGGTTTTCTGTATTCTCTGCCACACTATGCTAGTTATGTAACAGGGGTAATACAGTTTCAAATCTCGAGTACTTAGTCTAGGCATGGTGATTTAGAAATAATCATTAGTCTACAGCAAATAATGTTTTTAAATATTCATTATTGATTTTTTTGATTCACACTTTCCCCCGATTGTTACGTTTCAGTCTTTTAAAGTTATTTATTGAACCTTGAGAAAAATTAACATTTTGATGGGGGTTCTGAGAAGAATGATTAAGGGCAACATGCAACATTCACTTGTCTGATCCTTCTCATATTGGTCTTCAGTGCAGCAGACGAATGCCTAAGTGGATCAGGGCCATGTAAAAGAATACAAGGAGAGGAGAAGTTACAGCACCGGTTCAGGTTCTGTGGAGTGCAGACATGCACAGTAGGGCATGAAGAATTCCAAAGGAAGGATGCATCAAAAGAGGAAGTGAGTGGAGATGGCTGGGAACGCAGAGTCCTCATGCAGAGATTATTCAGCAGAGTGCGGGGTCAGACTTCATGAGCCTTGTAGAAGCTGGGCTCATGTGAACCCTTCTAACAAACACCCTTTGGATTAGATGAGTCAACGTTTAGTCCATAGCATAAACAAAAGCAACTCTAAAAGAAACATAAATGTTGTGAATTTATTCGGATCATCACATTACCAACAAAAGTTCCCAAAAAATAAATTTCAGAATTCTTTGAACCTCCTAGGGCTTTCAAGACGATGAGAGCATGTATTCTGGTCAGCTTGTGCACTCAGTTGGCCCTGAACCATTGGTAAAATATTACTCGTAACCACCGCAGTTATAGAAAACTCATATGTGCTAAAGTAAGAGTTATGGGATTTTAAAGGCCAAATAAATTACCTAGAAAAATAGAATATCTCTGGAGACATTAAAATTAGGGAATTAGGAAAATTCTTTCCATATTTCTTATAGGACCCAGGGTGTTTAGAGCATCAGACTAAGGTGTTAACTTGGTGTGATAAATTTTTCTGTAACATTGTATGCCATTCCCAGTCCATCATAAAAAGAGAGAGACAAAGAATTTTGACCTATCAAACAGCAAATTCAATTACCATTAGTGAATCACAAAAGAATAGATAAAACTTAGATGATGTCCTCAAGAAAAATCTCCTAAAAGTGTTCAGTTGAATACCACATGCACAAAACGTGGACTGATACCAATAAATTGCTTAAGGGCAAAGTTGTAAAGAAAGTGACCAGAACAGGATATTTCAGCTTTATCAGATGGAATCTTCAAGTTTGGCATAAAAAGAAAAAAAAAACAGGAAAGAGAGAAAAATAAGATTGTCAAAACCCATACTTAATTAGGCAATGATATAGTTGGAATAAAGACAGCTGAGACAAATAAAGGTCACGCTGCTAACTAGTAATGTAACTTATGTCACAATCACACTTCAACCATACAAGATCTCTCTCGTGAGGCAAGTCTGATTATTTCAACTTCACAGGAGAGGGCATTGAATGACAAATACATTTAAAAACTCATTCAGTAAAATAAAACCAAAATTTTGAAAAATAATTGAGCAAAATCTTTTTTGCTCGTTGTCAGAATGGTCAACTGATTTTTACTTGATTTTTTAAATGTTTGATAAAAATGTGATGACCCTATGTAGTTACATGCTTGTAATCCTAGCTACTGGAGAGTTTGAAGCAGGAAGATGACAAGTTCAGAACCAGGGTAGGCAAATTAATATGACCCTGTCCCAGAAAATTAAAAAAAAAAAAAAACTTAGGATGTAGCTCAGGTGCTAGATTCAATACTTACCGCTACAAAATGTCAGATTCTTTATTATTGTTCAACACACTATACTACAAATTTTAATTAAACAATTATATTATCTATAAAATTCAGATAACTGTCTTGATTTTGCTTTTATTTAGTTATATATTCTTGCACATTATCTCATGCATATTAATGGAAGTTTTAGCTGGAATTCTTTAAAATAGTTTATTTTGGTTTAATAGAATCATGAGATTTTAAATTAATTTTTCTCAATCTTATATACTATCGAGAATACTTTTTTAAAGTACAGAATAATTTAGAGTAATATCTTGTTGCATTAATACTTCAAGAGACAATTCTCAAATAACAGGTGAATTATACTTCTTCTACCCTAAAGAATGTCTTAGCTTATAGAAGTTTTTTTTTTTTTGTAATTCTCTTTTATTTTATGAAAAAATCAGAAAGTGATGAGAGATTAATTACAATTTTACTTTTGGTAAACATCCAGAATACTTTTGATTTTTTTATTGTTTGTCAATATTTCTATCACCAAAACTTAAAAAAAATGACAAAATAAATCTAAACTAAAAAATGTCACTGATATTGGCAGTGGAAATAACGTGGAATCTCAAATATCACTTTATGTAATTGAAATCCTGATAGTCCCAATATTTTTTCTAATTTAAATTATAATTATCATTTATAAATAATCTGGTTTAATAATTATTTTATTATAGAATTAAGTACTAGATTTTGAACATAGAAACATTTATAAGAAAAAGATCATTAGATTATATGCAATCTTACATTCATACTTCTACGCTTGACATTTTAGTATACCCTGTTATATTTTGGAATACACACCCATACACACACACACACGCATACACAGACATATATATTCACACATTTACACACACATATATACACATACACGAAAGAGCTAATCCAATGGATATTATTATTATTGTTATAAAAGTATTATGCTATAAATTTATTATACATACAATATATCTACAATTCATTGCCTTTTCTAATAAGTATAATCAGGAAGTGTGCAATATAAAAGTTAAATTTCTTTAATAAAATATATGAAACTAGGTATTCACTAATCGGTAAATAACTCAAGAATTAAAGCCTGAAAAGCCATAGTCACTGTTTCCTGAGTGCACTGGCCAATTGGAGAAAAGATTAAAAGAAAGTGGAATTTAGCTATAAATTGTATTTCATGGAAATAATAAAATACACATGTAAGGGTGGTGAAGAAAATCACATAAAATTTGTGAGGGGGAAAATTGCTGGAACAAATACATTGAGAATTATTTTAAATTATAATGATATATGAGATAGTGTACCTCAACTCTAAAAGAAAATATAAGAAAGGAAGTGTGTCTATGACCTTCTTCAGAGAACTAAAAATGTAAGGAAGAATCCTGAACCTAAAACAGGCTGCTATCTCATTCTTTTCTTACAAGGATTAAATCAAGTCAGATAAAAACAAAAAGCTCTTAACACAAGCCTAGCTGCCAAAACGGCTTGACCTTTGTATTATTAGCTGCCAAGCAGTAAGCCAAGCATTTCTGATACATTATCTATACATTTTTATTTCAAAATAGCTACATGGTGAGGCTGATCTCCCTTTAACACTACGGAGACCTAGACTTGGAGAGGTTAATAACTTTCCCCAAATTATCCGGCTCTTCAGGGCTGGAAGTAAGGTATGCACCAACATCTGTTTGACTCCAAAGACCATGTTTTGTACACAAATCCAAGATATTTCTCAGAGCTAACTGAGAAGAATTTATATCTATATTTATATCTATATCTATATCTATCTATCTATCTATCTATCTATCTATCTATCTATAATGTTTATAATGGTTAAAATTGTCAAAAAAGAGAATAAAGTGAAATATGGTAGAAAACTTTCTGTTTTTCAGAAAGTGATAATTTGAAGCATATATTTGTTAATTGATGATTTTCAATATTCACTTTTGACTGCAGCAGAATGTGGAAACAAATTTCAACAGTTCTCTGATTTGAAGTCTATCAATACCTTGAAAGGTATACACTGTTGTGCTATGTCAGACGGACAAATTATCAGAGTTAATGATGAAAAACAGGGCACACTCCTTTAGAAAGCAGGACAGGCCTAAGGAAAATGCAGGGGAGATTGAAGCTCATGATCAGTTCTAGCAAAATAGTTCTCATTAGATCCACACTCACTGAGTGGGGGAGGATGGAGACAATGAAAGCTGGAAGGAACGTTGAACTCATGTGAGCATTTACTATGCCTTTTATGCTAATGTTTAAAACAAAATTATATCTTGGCTGAGTAATATCTTTTAACATGAAAAATTTTCTTAGGGCCCAAAAGTGAATATTACTTTTACCTTTCAAGGCACGTAACTGCATAGTTTAAAACCAAACTGTGACTCCTCAATAGCTGTATCTTGTACGTGCCAATCACTCAATGAAACATGGCCTATATTATTTCTTCTTCATATATTTCAATGCCCCTGTGGTTTCTTCAACTCTACACAACATCTTGAGAAGTATATTGTATTATGATTGAGAGACTGAATTTAAACTATTCTCATTCATAATCACAAATCTCAACTCCTAGATATGTTGAGATTCATTGAGCAAGACATGAAATATGTTTGCAAACAGCTTCTTTGAGAACTTCAAGAAAGTTGTGCTTCTGGAGATTGCCAGGGGTCTCAGAAGCCAATCAAGACATAGAGCTCAACTGGAAGTTTGATCAGCTCTTTATTTATGGTAATAATGTAAGAAAAAAAGTGTCAAAATAAGTGACCACCTCCTAGAGCTCAGTTCCCCACAGAAGAACCTGATTAGATTGGGTGATACATAAATGTAAGTATCTAGGGTCTTTTGGACCAACACATGACACCTTGGTGTGCTGATTATTTTAGATTAAAGGAATTCAGAGAGTAGAAGATGCTGGGAAAAGGGCTTTAGTCTATGTGCTTAAAGTCTGGAGCAAGGATAAAACAAATTGTGGATTCTTTCTCTAATTTTTATTAGCTAAACTTGTATTTAGAAATAATGCAGCCTGCCAACATCTGAACAGAATCTTCCCATGCACCAGTGAGTTCTACCAATCTCTTATAATCCATTCCATGTTGTGTAGACCTGGTGCACTTTGTCTCAAGTTGTTGAATATTTCTCACATTTCACTAAATTTCCCCAAAGATCTTTCACTATTTCTAATTTCACATTCCACATTCTTTCTCAGTTGAACTCTAAGGTTAAACACTTCCAAGTTGAGCTCTACTCCTTAAACTTTCAGTAATGCTTGACAATAAATTCTCTACTGTATTGAGCACAACTTTCTGTTACTTTAAATAGAATGTTCTCCAAAGAAAGATTTCTCCAGATAAGATTTGTAAATCAGTGTTAGCATTATTTCCTGAGAATTTATTATGAATGTAATTTCTGGTCCTCCACTTTGGGGTTATTCAATCAGACTCTTCTGAATAGACCAGGAATTTGTATTATAAGAAGATCTCCAAGTGATTACTCTTGGAGAAGTGTTGTTCTAACAAATATGGGACTGATCTTTATAAATTATAAGATGAGTCTAGCTATAATGCTCTTTGAGCACAGAATTTGAGAAAAACATTCAAATTATATAACTTTCTCTTTATCAAAGACATAAACACTTTATTCCTTTGAGATCATAAAATGCTATCTATAGTAGATCTTTAACTAAATTTTAAAAGGAAAATTAATTTAATTTTATGAAATATAAATTGAAAACATGTAAATAGAAAAAACCATTGGAGTAAGAAAACACATTTCTAAACTTAACTTTTCCTACCAATCTCTGCTTTAAAAAAATGAATATGTATATTTCAAGTCCTGTTCAACTCGCTTTTTTTTTTCAATAGAGGCAGATTGCTTTAGGTTAGGAAATGTTTAATATTATTGAAATGTAGACCATTCTGCTACTAAATGTTTCTGATAGGATTTTTCATCCCTATAACATAAGCTTGCTTTTATTTCTGTCACAGAAAAATAATTGAGCTTTCTCAGTATCAGCACAACAGTTACTGATTTCTTTAATCAGAGAAAAACATAAGTACTTTCTCGAGCGTATCTAGTTGGGTGTTTTAGAGATTGAATGATTAAATACTCCCGATTCATGTCATAATTTAAAGTCAGATGGCTACTCTCAAATTTCTGTAACTAAACATAACTTATTTACAGTGATATCTATTTCCTTATTGCCTTTTATTACCTTGCTTACTTGTTACCAAGATTTTAAGGTTCACGAGAGGAGAAAATTTCAATACTGTTTTTGTAATTATTGAAATACAACCAGATGCGCAGGGGTAAACATAATCACCTGCTTAAAATAATCGTGGGATATAACAAATGGTCATTTAAACCAAGTAGTTTTTATGGTCAAAGGAGCAGCAGAAGAAAAATCTATTAAACAAGTGAATGGTCTGAAAACATAAGCAATAATAAAAGTTTGCACAAAATGCTATTGCTAGTCTTTTAAATGTTCGTGTAAGCCACATGCCCCCTTTCCATCACATAATCTATATTGTTTTACAGTTATGCCATTCCCAGTGTTAGAAGTTTGCCTAGAATGTCAGAGAATCTCTTTTCAGCACTGATCTAGGGACAGCTCTTACGGCGGAAGGTTTTAGTAATTTTAATGTTTCACTTACCAGCACGTTCAAAAAGGCTCTTGTGAATACAGTAACTTCTGGATTTTTTTTTTTGAGACTAATAAACTCACTTATTTCGTCTACATGTTTTATAGCTATTCCAGCATACCTAGTTCCTTCGAACCTAGTACCTCTTCTGTTATCCAGAACCACAACTGTAAATAAAGCCTTTTAAATCACATACCACGTTCCTTAACAATTATATCTGAGGTCTTGCATACAACCTATGTTAATATTAAAATATTGTTAAGAATATACAAAGTCAACCATGATTTGGATCAATTAGAAATGTTTTTGATATATGGTGAAATTGAGAATTTTGATGAAGTATTCTCAAATTCATTACTGTTGTGGTCTAGATTTTAGACTCAATTAGTGATATCTTGATACTCAGAACCTGCCATGTAATTAAAGATACTAGGACGAGGGGTAACAGAGTTTTACCTGTGAGGCTCAGTTTAATCATGAGAGGCAGCAGATCAGTGTGATAGTGAGAGAAACGATGACGCAAGCATGAACCTGAAGTGATGGAATGAAGAAAGCTTCCGAACATGTCACAGCTCATCTTTCAGAGCCCAGACTAGCCTTGGTGTCACTTTTGCTTTAGCCCATGAAACTTTGAACTTCAGACCTTCAAAACCAGTAGCCAGTATATTTATGTGTCTCTTAGTCAACATACTCATGATGATTTAATCATAGTGACACCAGTAATTAACACAGTTTAATTCACTGAAATAAACATTCTAAGAATGTTGCGCCAGTAGCTAGCTCTATATATCAAGCGAAGATACACATTCCTATTCTGAATCAGCCTCATAGAAGGCTAACTAATGGCGACCTGTAGGACAACACCTCCCTTGGGAAAACTGCAGAGTAAGCCTCACGTATCATCGGAACCTTTCAGATGGAGCCATTTCAAATTGTGTATTTCATTTTATTATTTTATTTTCCCTCATGGCTGTCCAGTGTATCATGCTGAAGGCTTCCTGTGTCTTTGTGCCACTCCAAATGCAGAGTAGAAATTTCAGGGTCAGCAGGATCCCAGGCTAGAAATCATCACATGGAAAAGAGCTGGCATTTCACGAGTCTGCACATGAAAACAAATCTAAATGCAGAGGCCACTTGCAAACAAGAAGATTGAACATTCAATTCTCAGATTGTTTGCAACATTTTATGGAAATTCTGCAGATGGTAAATATTGTTGAATATGTTCTGTTATTTTCTGAAGCCAATCCCTGATTGAAAACCCGATTATGACAAAGAGTCAGATGAAATAAGTGAAGAAATATGTTGTGAATTTATTAAACATATCAATCACTGCAGAAACTTAGACATTTTGAGCATTGAATTTATCTTAAGCACTTATTTTTTTAAAAGTTTTTGAATGCCAATGCTATTTATAAGTTCTACCCACTCTTGAAATAAGCAGCATAATTATAGCTAACAGTAGGATTTATTAGAAAATTAGAAAGAAGCTGGGATTGATTTTAGCATATAATCCAGTCACAGATATATTTTTAATTCTATTATAGTTTTTAATTAAAATTTAGCACCTTTTCTCAGAGTTGGACAAAGAGCACTTTTGATAGTGGGAAGTAAAAATTAAAGTCACAGTTCTAGAATTCTATATCTAATATTTTAATGCGGGTAAAATATCCATTTTCAAGTGAAATTGCCAAGTAGTTTTATTTCCCCTTTTTAGAGGTTTGACTTTTCCCATCCTATTTTCTATGTTGCCTTTGAAGTTCAAGAAAAACTTCATTGTAATCATTGTCATCACGGGCCATGGATGACAGACGTTGTTCTGCTTGTTAAACTGTATCTTGGGCCCCATCGGTCTTTGACCTCATCCAGACAGCTCGTGGGTTCTCCAGTATCAGTTAACACACTCATTTTCACATATGCTGTAATATCAAGTGCAGTTATTCACAGAGCTACACACAGTACAAGAACAAGCGTGAGGTCTCTGAAAGGTGCTACTCACACCTTACTGTGTTCTCATAGACCCCCTCCAATTTCACCTTGAACAGGCTTCACCTTCTTTTCTCATTTTATTGATATGTATAAGTGCAAAATCTAATGTTTGCATTGATCTTGAGCATTTTTTTTTGCACATACACATCATGTCATGGTAACAAGACTTTCCCCCCTGTCCTTTCGACCCTCTCCCTAACCCTCCAGCTGGTTCCCTTTATTTTTCACTTTAAGTTCCACAAGATAATTGTGATCTGGGTTTCTCATATCAGAGAGACCATTCGATATTTCATCTTCTGCTTCTGATTCACTTCACTAAGCATGATGGTCTCAAGTTGCCTCCATTTGCCTACAAAAGCCTCCAGCCTATCTGACTTTTTAGATGAGTAGTATTCCATTGTGTATAAATACCACAGTTTGTGTTTCCACTGATCTGTTGATATATAGATTCAAGTTTCTCCTTTTAACCAGGACAGGGGAGGTTTACTCTATCTAATCCAAAAAAAAAAAAAAAAAAAAATCTGAAGAAAAACATATTTTGGAATTCAGACATTAAGTAATATTTAAAAGCCTTCTTTAATTAATCACACTAGCAGTCCTGCAAGAAAATATTTGAATATTCTTTACTGTTTAACAAATCAAAGTTTACTTCGATAAAACAAGAATGCTTGGCCTCACTGTTTCTATCTATCAGGAATCTGGGCCTCGCTTGGCTTAGTGTAGCCGGAAGTGACATCTGCAGTTTGGGTATGATTTTCTTTATTGATGAGGCATTCAGTCTGACTCACTTTCTCAAATAGGATTAAACGCAAGAAGGTAAAGGGCAGAATTTAATAAGCTTAACTTAAGAAACTGTCACAACATCTTCTGGGGACCCTGTGATTGCCACACCATTCATAAGCAACATGTTCTCTTTCATTTCCAAAAGGCTTGCCACAGGAAAGCCACCATTCCAGATCCAGAATCTTGATTTCTAAATAAGATATAGGGGAAATTTAGTTGGAGTTTCATCACATCCTCTTAATTAATAAAACTGAAAAATTGGAGAGATAAGGTATCTATTCCCACTCATTTGACACAACATGGTGAAACAACTTACATAATGATAAAAGCTGTCCCCATTCCAGAAATGCTGAAATGAGAAGCAAGAGCCACTCACCAGTAAGCGGACACCCACCTGGAAATACTGCAGAATTTCTCTGGTATCTTGATGTCTGTCTCTCTGTCTCAGTCCGCCTTTACGCTTCTTCATTTTTTATTCAAATTCTATTCTATATTTTCCTATTTGTTGTTATTTTTATGCATGAATTCCCAATTGTATAAGACATTACAAACATGTGGCTTGGGGAATAAAGGACCACCTACACCAATTGTAACTCCTTTTCTCTTTCTTACTTTTGCCCTATGCCTCCATCCCCGCCTCCCCCCGCACCCCACCTCCTCCTTCAACTCTGAGATTCATCCCTTTCTTAACTCTTAGTTGAGGAAGGAAAGGATATGCTTGTCATTGGTCAGTACAATTTTGGAGCTCGATTGTCCCTTTCATTTTGTATGGTCTCTTATTCTTCTTAACCAACCTGTCAGCGTATCTGAAAATACTGTTATACCATAATCCCTGGGGAATGTCTGTATCTCATTGAGTTTCACCCTTTTAAACAAAAGCCACATCTACAAACCTCTTTCACATAAGGTGTTAAACTTCTTGACTGTCAGCAGTTTGAAAGAACCTGTGGGACAATGCTTTAAAGTCTTTGCAAGTCCCTTTGCGTGACTGGATAACACTCTGTGGAATCATCTTTGATCTCCCAGAAGTCTGAACAAAAGGTTTTACAGTCAATTTTAACTTCTTCTCTAGACTATAGTTTTTTGGCAGTTTCCAGAATTAGATATTTTCTCAGAGGCCTTTATTTTTTTAATTTAAGCATGGTTTGCCATCTTGAAAGCCTTAGAATTTTCAAAGTCATCAAGTTCTGTCCTATCTTATTTAACAGTGTTTTATCCAAACTGTCTCTATCCTCTCACACTGTACTGTGAACAGATATGACTAGCTGCAATTTCAAATACTTAAAATACCTTAAAATTGAAATACTTAAATACTCAAATGCTTTCTCATTCCTTCACTCTCTCACTCTGAGTGAAAAACTTTAGGAAAAAATAAATACTTAAATACTTTGAATACCTGACAAGTTCCTTGGCAAAATCATTTAATTTGTTAGACACCTCGGTGATGCTCCTCGCTGCAGCAGGTGATATTGCTGATACCATTATCTATAAAGGATCCCCTTTCCACCAGTCTTCAGCGACATGTCCACTCCTTTCTGAGCATCCACCGCCAGCAGCATCCAAGTCCATAGAATCCTTCAAAGCTGCTGTTCAACACAATTTTGTGTTTCTGTAACATGCTCTTTAAATTTCTCATAATTACCACACACTGTCCCGCTACAAAGCCAATCCTCTAAGTTTGTGTACTTGCTAAGGAACTCCTGGCATTAGCATCCATATCATCGTCTTGGCTGCGTAATAGAATTTTCCAGATTTTAAAATTTAAAGCACAGGCATATGTTTCCTCATAGTTTCTGTGGATCTAGAATTTTGGAGGAGCTAATCAGGGTTTGTGACCTCAGATCTTCCGTGTGGTCATGCTGAGCTTTCCTCTGAGGCTGAAATGCCCTGCCATCACTACTATAGCTGGATTTCTCTCCTCACTGGCTGTTGTCGCAGGTGTGTAGGTCCTTTGATAAACCAAGTAAAAGCATGGTGAGTTGATTCACTCAGAGTTAGTGAGTGAAGGAATGAGAATAGAAACACATCATTATGCTTACTCTAGAGAAAAACATTTTCTCACTTTTATTGTATTCTTTACTCAGAAGGGTATAGGTACAGCAGGAGACAAGGTTAGTAGTTAGGGGTGGACAGTGTAGAGTCTGCCTACAGTAAAATTTAATTTCTTTTTCCCTTCATGCTTCTCATTATCACCCATGTGTACATAATTTCATATATTTAAAATTCTTTTTATGAAAAAATAGCTGTAACTTAATATCTTCCCTTCCTACAGAGATGTGAAGTAGCCAAGAAAAGAGAACTTTATTCAAGCCTTGAACAAAAAAATAAATAAATAAATAAATAAATAATCCCTTTTGCTGTTTTTGCAAGATCTGGGTAATTTTTCTGACAGGATGAAGTGGAATTCGAATGAGTCGTCAAATGAGTACACATTCACAACAGCACTTAAAAAATACATTTATTCACACATACATATGCACAAATATTTCAGCTTTTCTATAAGTTGGACATTTTCCAAAATAATCTGAGAAGTAAAGTGAAAATATTATTTATGAATTATAAGAACGCATGAACATTTGTCCACTTTAAAATCATCCCATGTGAAATGAGATACTGGGATGAAAGGGAACAGAAAAATTTACAATTTTATTTTGGTGAAAATAAAACATGTATGGCATATAACTTTTAGTAAAGATGAAGGCTACCTTAGAGTAGTAATTTGTATTTACTAACTACGGTGACTAAATAAAGGTTTTATAATTCATTCACGTGTTATAACACATTAATGTTGTTTTGACCAAAATAAATTGCATATAAAAAGTCACCCGCAGAGACTGCAATTACCATTATCAATGTCCTCACCATTGAATGTCAGTGTTTCAACCCATCACTCATGTGTCTCTTGTGATGCTGGTACCAAAAAAAAAAAAAAAGCAATGCTCTAGTAGTTGTATACAAGTACATATAATTATGTATGGCATATAGTATTTAGGAATGATTACAAATGGCGGCATTACTTAATTACACCTTTGCTACTTTGGAGTATACATTTTCTACTTATAAAAAGAAATCACTGTAAACTATTGTCATGTATTATACCAAAAGCAGCCACTTAGGTTGTGTGTTTACTGCAGTTCATGATTACACCGTGTCGTGTTGAGGTGATTTACATATACAATCCAGGATTGTAGAAATAAGCTCTATGCTCCTTACACCGTGATAAAATTGCCCAAAAACTCAGGTCTTAGAATGCTCAATCGTTAATTGAAACAGAAATGTATGTTATGTTTAATATTTCAGTTGGTATTATGGAGGAATGGTTTCAACTGGATTTTAATTTTTAACTAAAAAATAAAATCCACTATCCTAATAAAAAGGGAGAAAATAAAATATACTAATAAACCTCTTAGCTCAGGAAGTGATGTCACAATGCCTTCAAACATATCTAGTGTGGTAGTCAAAGCTATGAGCATATTTTCTTTTCTGAGACTGAATCTCACTGAATCATTCAGTTATCCTGACGTGACTTAAAATTGTGACACTGCTACCTCAGCCTCCCAGAGCTCTGCATTGATAAGCCTGTGCCACCAGGACAGTGTCCTGCATCACTTTAATTTTCTCTTCTGCTACTTCCTCAGAGTCCAATCACCGACTCCTATTCACTATAACTTTGTTTATGTCTCTGCTGCAACGCCCCCTCTTCATTGCTTCTGCCACCGTCCTTTATAACACTGCCACCTGCTTACCTAAAACGAACTCCTAAATGGGCATGTGGCCTACACACTGGCTTTCTGAAGTCCATTTTATAAAAGAAACCACAGTGACCTTTATAATGAAAATCTGATTACAATTAACAGTTCAATAAAATGGTCTGAATGACCTTCTTTTCAAGGGTCCTGTAATCAATTACAGTACATTAAGAGTCTTCCGACTCCCTTCCTTTGTTGGGCAGTGACAGGGATCTGATTGTCCCTCCACAATTTGTTAGCATGCATATACTTTTCACAATTGTTACATTGAATTTGAGGATTTGTGCACATGCCTATGACGACAAGAATCCCTCCTCCCTTATTGTACCTCTTGCTACCTCCCACACCCCAAAGTCATGCCCGTTTAGTTCTATAAAATGCCTGTATTCTGGGTTTCTCATATTAGAGAAACCTTGCAATGTTTTACGTTCTGATTTGACTCACTTGGCTAAGCATGATGATCTCAAGTTGCATCAATTTACCTACAAAAGCCTCAAGTTTATCTGTCTTTACAAAAGAGTCGTACTCCATCGTGTGTCTATACCACAACAGTCTTTCATCCATTGGTCCGTTGGATATTTCAACGCCTTGCACAATTCTGTTAGTTGAGCTGTTATAAACATAAGTATAAATGTATCTGTATTGTAAGTTGCTTTTAACTCTTTTGGAAAGATGCCCAAAAGAGGTATAGCTGGACTGAATAAAATCTTTATTTTCAGCCTTTTAAGGAATCTCTGTATTTATTTCCATAGTGCTTACATCAGTTTGCAGTCTCTGCAATAATGTAAAAAGATTATAGGAGGAAAAAAGTTAGAATATACAAGAAAATGAGGTAAAACAGACCCCTCAAAATCAAAGACTCAGTTTTAAAAATGGACAACTGAAATGAATAGGCAGTGCTCAGAAGAAGTTCAAATGGCCGGTAAATTCACAAGAAGATGTTCTTAGCCATTAGAGAAATGCAAATCAAAACATCACTGAGATTATCATCTTACCTCAGTTAGAATGTCACACATCAAGAAGTCAAACAGCAATCAACTTTCTTCTTAATGAGGACTTTATGTCCTTTCAGTCTCATCTCTAGCCGTTCTCTCTTTCACACTGTATACTCCTGAAATATTAGACTTGTTTCCTAAATGTGACGTGCTCCTTCGTGCATATGACCTCTGTATTTGCTAAACTACTTGAATTAAACATTATTCCTTTTTTTCATGAGTTTCAACTTGCCACGGAGATCTCAGTTTAGGCAGGAAGTTTTGTGATGACCTTTAGCGTGTTTCCACAATACCTTGTAACTCCTCCTTCATAACATCTCTCCTTAGGTTTGATTATTATTTATTCATTTTTGAAGATGAGTTTTAAGACAATAATAGAATCTAGTGATTGATCACAGTGTCTCCAGAACCGCTACAGACATAAAACTAGATATGTACAAACAAGTTCTAATAATTATTGAATTAAAACTTATTTTGAGTGAAACCTATATACCACCCATTACACCCACTGTATCAAGTCCTCTATAAGTATATCTTACTTACTGGTCCAAAACAAACTTTAAGCTTAAATAGGATTTCTTGGAAGAAGTGGGTATAGAAACGTTAAATTAGCAAAAAAGGCTAAGCTTGTTTTTAAACACCAATCATAGATTCCATTTATAAAGTTTCTTTACTAAGAAACAGGAAATAAAAATACAAGCTCTGGACATGTCCAAATAAAACAACAAAATACTCATAAAATTATTGTTGGATGAGAGAAGAAAATTAATTCAACCCTTCATATGAAAATTACTTTAAAATGTATTGTGGGACTACTGGGTGTAGCTAAATGGTTAAAGTGCTTTCCTAACATGTGTAAAGCCCTCGGCTCATTTCCCTACTTTTATAAATAAAACTTAGCCAATTGTAGTGGCTCATGTCTGTTATCTCTGTTATCCCAACACTAGGGAGGCTGGGGAGGCTGAGGCAGGAAAATTGCAGTGATTCAGTCCAGTCTGGTTTACGTAGTGCGTTCAGGATCAAGATGGACTGTAGGCTAATTTCTTTTCTAAATTCTCTTTCACAGTTTGAAAGCTTTACTTCATGGTGGAGTGATATTTAATATCTAACATATTTGTGCAAGCATTCGATTTACATTTATTTTTTCATTTTTATAAAATTTAATAATTAAATTAAATATGATTTTCATAGCAGTTGATATTAAAACACATTGATTGTGCTCATTAAGCTGTCACTAAGAGCATAATGTCTGAGTCATACATAATGTACTTATCTCACACCTCCAGTTGTGGTCCTTTACTTTGTTGTTAAGCTTTTGAGTAAAATTCTAATTCTAATATTTGTCAAGTTCACAATCTGAGAAAAACAATTTGAAATATTATTTTAGAGGTGGGTAACAAGCAGAACAATTGTAAAACTATAACTAGCTAATATTTTCAACTATAACCAATATTGTAAAATTAAATTTAAATGTAGTGGAAATAATCGATTATACTCACAACTAAAATTAGCTCTTCTTGAATAATAATTAATCTTGGTGCTTCTGTCAGTTTTTTGTTTGTCTCCTTACACGTCTCTTGGTTGTTAGCAATGCTTCTGTGTAATTTTGGACTGCATTTGCTGATACATTGTCATAAATATCATTTCATGTCATCTAAGCATTAGTATTATGGTTAATAAAAACATTATGCTGATATTTTAAAAAAATAACTCACTTTAATGTCTTTTTGACAAATTATATTTATTAGAAAACATGCCATATATTTCTAAGGCTTCTACCTATCAACTCCCACCCTTATCCATGGAGCAGTTCAAATTCTAAACTCTCTCTCCTGTCAAATATCTCATTCATGCAATATCCTTTGTCTGAAACATAATGTTACACGAAGCACTAGGTTTGAATGGACTAATGACCCCAGATAGATGGCTCAGTACTATTTCTCTTGAAATGCACTCAGTCATATCTAAGACAAATAAGGTTAGAAATTATTAAGGTTGAATTTCGACACATAAACACTTTAACACAGAGACTTGGAGATAGGAGTACATGACCTGTTTATAATAGGAGGATCTATGAAAACAAAATAGAATATTTTCTAAAGTACACTAGCAGTGTCTTTGTGTATTCTCTTAACTTAGCTTCCTACACAAAATGACACTGAACTCTAAATAAACACTTCTATGAGAGCCTCGTGGTTCAAGTACATAGTTTTCAATATCTGCTATTATAAGCCATAAATCCAGAAATCTCTACATCTTAAAATTTTATGCAGCTACACACTTTTTATTAAGAAAATAAATGTTTTGCATAATGATTCTAAATGCTGTACAACAAAGTATTTCTGTATAAAGACAAGTAGTGGATAAAAAACTGTGACTTACTTGTTTAAGAATGTTTTGTGCAAAAGTAATTTTATTTTAATCAATACTTTTTGTGATAAAATATATTCATCAAAATGACTCCTGAAAAATAAGATAGACTAAGTATTACTGTTACACAACATAATAAAAATAGTAATATATTTGGAATGATGAGAACTTTTGGTGCGTAATTAACCTGCAAAGACTTGTTACTTAATGCTAGTAGATTTTAGTCCCCTGTTCTATCAACCAGAATGATGTGTACTAGATAAGCTTAATTGTGTCTAGTTGATTGGCTTGGGGTCTACCCAGGGAACGTGTCAAGCACACTTCTGGGTATGTCTGGGCAGACCTTGGAGTCTTGGTTATGAGTCCCCTGTGTGGCTCCCGGCCCCTTCTTCTCTGGTGCTGTTTCCTAGCTCGGCTTCCTGTGGTCGTGGACTCAGCATCTTTTCTGTCTTGCCCTGACAACACAATGTCTCTGCGTCAGAGCCAGCTGACCACTCACAGGGTCCCCCAATGCTGTGAACCAACCCAAATTTCTCTTCCACTAAGTTATGAGTGTTGAGTTTTGTACCCAAGTAGTGGGAAAGCTGAGTGATATAAATACTTTGTGTATCCAAGAAATTTCAACTGAAACATAAGCTACTTCCTGTTTGCATATTGTACTATTGTACATAGACCCATAATGTATATTGTAATTCAAATATTTATTGTTTGTTAAATAAGACATAGGTATCTTAGTATGACAATATATTACTTTGCTCCAAACAAAGGAAAGAGCAACTGGCCTTTACGTAAGGATGATTGATGGATGTATATCTAACATAGGTCCTATCTCCAAAGTCTTAAGTACTTCTTTTAAAAATACAACATGTGGACAGGAATAAATAATAAAAAAAGATGTGTTCCTCTGACTGATTCACTAGGACTTTGAAAGTCTAATCATCAGCTAGCAGTCAAACGTGGTCAACACTATATCAACTAAAACTTAGAAACCTCAAAGATTCAAGAGCTATTTGATGGATGTATGCTAAAACACAGGAAGGGAAAAAAGATGAATGCAAATCATTTACATATCTCCTTAGCCCAGTAGACCGTTAGATATGGAGAAGAGGGTAATTCTCTGTAAAGAGAAACTCGGAATCTCTCGCCCAGGACATAGTAACTGTTGAGAATGACATATATATATATATATATATATAAAATGAGTTCTGCATATGCTGAATGCTGATATTCAGACATCTCTCCTTCACTTCGGTATTTCGGATTCCCATTCAGAAAATGAGCAGAGGGCTGTCCGAGGAATTTGACCCAAAACAAATAAACTCACTAACATCTGCTTTTCCCTATTACGCCCACCGGAAAACTTTAAATTGCAGTTACTCAATTAAAATGCTCAGAGAATTTCTGTCAGCTACTTCTTCCCTGTCATAAAAAGCAGGCAGACATTTAAAACCAAAACAAACTGAACAAATAGATGGTTAAGAAAATAAGATAGAAAAATGAAAATATAATTATCACTAATGTTTTAGATAAAACAGACCACTTTATTTCTAAATAATAATAGTTTTAAATCATTTGTTGGGAACAAGAGTTTAAAAGAACTGAAGGTTTCTCTAAAGGAAGAACTGGTGAGAAAATAAATTACAGTGTGTTTTTAATACTAAAAATAGAAAAATAACAAAATGAAATATAGGAGCAATTGAAGGACCTGGAAGAAAAGTCAAAACCAAGTAAAAGGAAATGTAGAGGAGAAAATAATCAACTGCATCACCTTAGAAAATTTCACACATCTCCAGCTCAAATCATAAAAAATATTGATTTTTCTCATTCTGTGTTAGTCAGACATTATAATTTGTACCATACCTGCCCTGAGGACTCTTCAGAGCACCTAGGAAAAAAGCAGTGGAGGCAAAATATCCAATAAAATTCCATCTTGAAGGGGTTTGCTAGTTAGATAAATCATACAAATAAATAACATTAAGATACCATTTGTGGTTGTGTATGTTAAGTTGAGAAGTTTTCACTGAGAGCAGCTAAGCAAAGAATGCTGAGGGATCTGGTTATGTTTGTCCACAGCCTGGTGAGTGGGGCTTCCCCAATCTGGCTGAGGACAAAACAAATTAAAGAGAGCAAGCGATGCCTTAATATAATTGGAAAAAGAAAAAAAATCTTTTAGGAAAAACAAATAGAATGAAAACTTCCTTGGGGTGATTGTGTATAGTATCTTTGATTTCTCAGCCACATTAATATGAGGAATCCACACTCGCCAGTGTTCAGATCGGCCGTACCTCAAAGGTGGACCTATTTTCATCCTTCTCTCAGTAATATTTTGATACTCTGCTGTTTGTGCACCATAAAAATAAAAGGATTATATTAAGAACAAAGAAAACTACATAAGAAAAACACAGACCCAATTAAATTGAAGATCTCAAGACAAACTCCAGAAAAAAAATCTGATTTAACTGTATCAAGAAGTGCAGTTTAAAATTGTAATTTCTTGTACTTATGAATATGATTTTATTTTAAAAAAACCTTTGTAGATATAAGTTTATACTGCATTAGGTAAAACATAAATGCATTGTTTATATTTTCACAAGGAGGTCACACTTAGACAGACTTACACAGAGAGAAGCTATGGGATTGTGGGAAAAGACTGAGTGACTCATCTAGGAGTCAAAAACAGAAGTGCTTCCAGGAACCACCCGAATGTAGGAACAGACCAAAAATGTTTCTTTTTCCTGGAATTTTCTGGGAGAGTCTAGTCCTGCTAACACTTTGATTTTAGACTTTCTGTTCCCAGAACTGTGAGATAGGTTTCTGTCTTTTTAAGCCACGTAGTGTGCAGTATTTTGTTATGAATAAAATGAGTAAGAAATATCTCAGAATATCAAAAATACATTTTAGAAATATGAGAATATTCTAAAGTAAGCTAACACAACAAATTATATATATTCATATATATATATATATATATATATATAGAGAGAGAGAGAGAGAGAGAGAGAGAGAGAGAGAGAGAGAGGAGAGAGAATTATAGGATCCATACAATCAAAAGGCACATGTAATCATTAGAATGACAATGATGCACTAATAGTAATAGATAGTAATTATCTGCATAGATATAGTGGGAGGGCGAAATTCTTGGGTCTGAGCTGAAAAAGGAAGTACTTGGCTGCATTATATAATTACTCTTAAGAAAATGTATATGGGATGAATAGATATAAAAAGTTAAAGATAAATTAATGCAAAGAAAAGGCAAGCATCAAACAACATTATGGTGTCAGTGTTTAGCTATAATTATTCACATAAATATAATGTGATCACTAAATATACATTGAGCCTGAAAATGCATTGTAACTCTATTGGAGGAAGAGTGAAAGCTTGGCCAGGGTGGGGTTGAGGGGATCATTTGCTAATGAAAATTATGAAACAGTAAAAATCTAAGGCTATCAGTCTATCATTATAGGAAATGAACAGACAATAGATAAAAAAGATTAACCAAATAAGAGCAATATGCATAATGATGAAATAAAACTGTATGAAAATATGAGAAAAATTACAAGGTATCAAATGGATATTTTCTATAAAAGAATGAGATGATTCTGTGGTAAAAAAATACTGTCTCATAATGCTTAACAATAACAGAATTGTAAAAAATTGTTAATTGCTGAATATAGTAAATACTAATTTAAAATGTAGGCATATTTATGTCACAAATCTAGATGATGAGGCACTGCTGTGTGAGAAAAATATCTTCAAAAATAAATGTTTCACTCTTAATAAATATTTACAATTAAGTTCCATCTCTATTGCAAAATTAGGCTCCATAACAAATAGTCTATTGAGGTACACATAAGCAATTGAGAAGTATGAATTCCATTTATTAAAAGAAATTATTCCGAAACTCAGTGTCAACTTCGCATTTATAAAACACATGCAGCCACGTGGCTCATACTTGAGGGCGCTGGAGGTCAAGCCCAGATGTGGAATCAACAGACACAGCAGCCTCAACACGGGCAAAACTACAAACACGATGTCTAACTCACGGGCTAAATCCCACTCTTGAGTAAGGTTAACCCGCGAACTTGAACTAAAATAACTTTGAGTAAGTAGCATCTCACGACTTATGTCAAAAATCAAACTATTTCTGGTATGAGTGATTGTGGTGCCACATTTGACAGCATTTTCATATTGTGCATATACAATATCTGACGCCCAGCTACACAGTCTGCAGAAAGGTGGGAAGACCAAGTGCCAGGAGTGAAAAGAGAATAAAACCAGCAAAATGTAAAAGAGATAGATGCTCATTTAGGGAAGCTATCATAATTAGTAATTAAAATTATCATCTTGCATATATTCAGCAATGAAGCATTTGGCCAAATACTTGGAAAAACAAGGAGAATGCCTACATGTTTTATAAAGTAACTTAAATAAATAACCTTATAAGTATTTCAACATTAGTAAACGCCATTGAATAGAAAACTTTTGACCCATAAGGCAAGTCAGAAAACTATATCCCAGTGAAGTATAAGAAGAAAACAATGCATGAAACTGTGAAGGAAGAAAAAATTACATAAGAGATAAAGTGGGAAGATATAAAACATACACATAAAATTCTAGAAAACAGGAGAAATAGATATGGAAAGGACACTATTTGGGGAAGAATGGTTCAGAAATTTCTAAATATATAATAAAGCAAGTAATGTAAAAGATAATAATACTAAACCAGAATTTATTATTTATTCACTTTTTTGCTTATTTATTTATAAGTCCATGTTGGTAGAAATAAATATTGTAAAAATGTTAGGCAGTAATAAATGCTATAATGGAAGAAAATTAGGCACAATAAGAAATCGCAGTTTGTTGATCCTTTTCAGGAGGAAAGGCCTTTTTATGGAGGTTATGTTTAAATTACAATGAGAATTATAAGGAGTTAGCCATCCCAAGACCTGAGCAGGTGTCACTAAAAGCAGCAGACAAGCTAGTGTAAATGCCATGAGGAAAATTAACCACAGACTATTCAAAAAAAAAAAAATGTTAGCTGCAAGATGTATCTAGTCAGATACTTTTCATCTCTCTGGATCTCAGGTGATGTGTGTGGAACATTGGAGTTCTCCACCTCTCAGTCCTGAGATCTTTTTCTGTTTATCTACATTTATTCACCACATTTGGTTTTGTCATGTAACCAAAAATCTCTTAAATATTAACCACATACTGGGGGCATTTGGATTCATGCCACAAAACAAACCTTTACCTGTGAGGAGCAAGCATAAATATTCAAGTATTTATCTACATGTATTTAGAAATTTAGCATGCATTCTGAACAACTGTTTCCATATATCATCTGTTTAAAGGGTAACTAACATCATCTCTGTTATAAGCCTTGAATCTCAGGAGAGAAGGCCTGGATTCATAACACAAGACCAAGTAGTATTAGTATATTGACAATAGCTGAACCACTATTTTGTGAACGATGTCATCAAATGTGTAAGAGGATTACTATGGACAAAGATCACAAGACTAAGACCTGCGGCACTTCAACTGCTCAAGATCAAAACGGTAACTAGTCTTCAAAAATCAAATTGAGAATAGAGTCAGGAGAGAACTGTATTTTGGAAAATTTGTGAAAAACAAGTGCAGAAAAAAGATGGGCTCGTGTGTGCATCCTTGTTTAGATTGACCAAGATCAAATTATGCAATCCCTTTGAATTTACTCATTAGGTATATTTACTTGGAAGTCACTTTTCATCATTGAAAAGCGTGCTTCTGTGAGTTTAAGGAATTCAAAAAGAAGCAAAACACGAGTTGATGTGGGTGAGTATAGATCACCTTTCAAAGAACTTGATATTTAAGGAAATATAAGGATGAAGATATGATGTGATTTTTTTTAAAAAATTGTGTTCTAGAATGTAAAAGGTCTTTGGGAATGCATTTCTACTCACAGAAATGATTGAGTAGATATCAAAAATGTCATTGTGGAATTCAGGGGAGAATTGCAAGAGCTATTGTCCTAAATACAAAGGGGAACTTGGGCTCTTGTTTTAAAGCTGAAGAAAGATTACAGTATTTCATGGGCATTGGGGCAAGTAGATGAGGTAAAATGTTCCTAGGGAATTCATTTTCATTTTTGTTAAATATATATTTAAAGTACAAAACAAGATCATCAGTTGAATGCCATACTGAGAAGAGAAACAGGAAAGAAATTTTAAATAAGAAGATAATACAGAAGTAAGATTGGTTGGTGAGACTGTTGAGATTCTTTATCATGACTTGCAACATGTACTGATTAGCTTGTGCTTGTGCTGTGATTTCCTTTCCAGTGTCCTCCAAAACCTTTATGCATTTGGGAGGTTACTGGATTTGTGGGTAGTTGTTGGGTGGAGTAATCCAAAGCGGCTACTCCATAACTGCTTCTATAAGAAAGCCAGGTGCAGCCCAAAGCAGATGTGGCTCCCATGCTTACTAGAGATAAAACGGAAGAACAGAAAAGAGAAAAGCCAGTTAAATGTTTAGTCCTATCGGGAACCTTTAAAATGGGCCACGTGACAAGACAATTACCTATTGATTTGTGACTGAACATCTGCTGGAGCTGACCAAAAGGCATGATGTGGTTCTATTGATTACCTAAATTTTAATCTCATAAGATAGAGTGCAGAACATCTTCCATTGTTCCTGTAACCTAAGGCAGGACCAATATGGCAGTGGACCAGCGTCCTGCTCAACATATGCTATTCTATTGCTCCGATGCCTTTTAATTTGTTGCAAAGTGACTTTCACTACCTTAATGCATTTTCTTATATTTTCCCTGAAGTTTTAACTCTTCCTGATCAATAGGTGTGGCCTGTATGGGACATGTTCTTGCCTTAGCTTCTGCCTCATCACTGTGCTTCCTGCCTGGCCATGCCAGGAGGAGCCTTTCTCCAGCTCGGCTCTTTGCCACGCTCTTCTGCCAGGGCCAGTGGACTGTGAACACACTGAGACTATTGACTTGTGAGCTAAAATAAATCTTTTCTTCTTTAAGTGGCAGGTTCCAGGTATCCTGTCTTGACAACAAAAAAGTGACTTAGGCAATTTGATTGTGGATTTTTTTTCCTAAATACTACTGGCTATTATGTGGATTCAGGCACAAAACAGGCAGGACAGGCCCCGAATAAGGATCAAACTCATATGGTAATATCCACGAAGAGAAGAACAAGAGTGTTCCAATCATCGCCATAAGCAAAAGGTTGTTAGATTCTATTTTTAAAAAATGACGTCATGGGAACAAGAGAGAACATTGGTGCAGTAGGGTAGTAGGCTCAGTGTACGTAGGTCTCAGAGTATATGCACCCGAAGAGGTGATGATGAAGATATTAGGATGAGGGACAGAGACTAGAATGATTACCATAGTCTGTGTGGAAAGACCAATGCAATGAGAAATAACCAAAACTGAAAAAAAATTTTCATTTGTGAATGAGATTGAGGGAAAAATCATCATTGAAACAAAGCACTAAGAGGTCAGGCTTGGGAAGATCAAGTTTCTGAATGTTGAGAAAATTAAAAAATTGTACTTGTAACGGGTACAAGGCTCAAAAGAGTGGTAAATGATGTTTGCACTAATGATAAAATCCAATGTGTACTTTTTACGGGGAATGGAAGAAGAATGACCTTGGAAAGCAAATAGGAAGGAAGAGGATGCGAGGATGCTAACACCCTCATATAGGCCCAATGCTATCAAAAGTAGGAAAAGGGAAAGAATAACTACAAAAAAATTGCACCTTAAGAAGTAAAGGACAAGCAATGTCCTTAGGGAACTGAAAAATTCTTAATACAATAATGATCGATGTTAATCTTTGAGAGAGTGATACGGTAGTTAGTATCTTCAAATAGGATCTCTTAACCCCATTAATTTTGTTCTGCTCTTGAAAATAATGTTACACACAATAAACTCGGGACAGCCTGGTATAATGTTACCACGGTGGAGTCTGGAACAAGGGCAGGTTGATTATCATTTTCGCAATTTCCTATGATAAACGTATGGCCTTGAGCAGATTGCTTAATATCATTATAATATTGTGCTTGAGAGAAGGCATTCGAACTGGGGATTTGAGAAACGTTATCTATCTCTTGACGTGTAAAGTTTTGTGAGTAGCTCTTTAGTCATCTTGATGTTTACAAAACCTAAAGAAGAGTTCTTCTTTGTGAGCTTGAAGGAAAGGATCCATGGGTATCAGGAAAATAATTTTCACCTTCCAGGGCAATTACAGCTTTAACACAGCCGCATGGTCTGACTCCTCTCAGAACTGAGTATTTTGAGAACACAAGATTCTTTTTCTCTTCTAAGATTATTTTATAACAGTTTACAGAACTGTTGAAAAAGATCCTCATAGCCAAGTTTCTGTGAGGTAAACTGCAGCCATGTCCTTAAAAGTTTATTCTTTCCAGTATTCTTAATGGTCAAAAGCAAATGCCAAACTCTATATTAGCAACATACCCAACTCAGAAAGAGAATAAATCCATTGAAAACATTTTTGATTTGGTGAAGAGGAAAATAAAACTTTGAAAACTAAGATGTACCAAGATATAAATTCAATTTTCTCTTCGTGTTTTCTTCTTAATTTCTTTATTTTTTCCATTTTCATGTTTTCCCACTGTTATTTAGCAATATCTCTGACTTTCTATTCTAATATTTTTTCTCAAATTATTTTAATAACAAATTATCAAATACCAGTTATTGAATCAAACCCACTTGAGTAACATACAATGTTAGAACTATAAACTCAGTATATAACCATAACATCTCAAGTGTTAGAATTTCTCAGTGTTAATGTCTGTGAAGTTTTGTACTGCGTTGAACACGGCCATTCAAAACATTCATATCTTGTATGCCTGTATGAATATCTTATATTCCCATATAACAATAGATTTTGGTAAACCATGACTTATTTTTGAGACTGGTATAATTGGATTTCTGCTCCTTCATAGAAATAAAATTGCTACAACCCACATAATTACTTTAATTAATAATCATTTGATGTTTGTACTCTAAAAACAAATTTGACAAAGGCAAAACTAATCCAACGATGTTATTGAATTTCTTCCTTTCAAAAGCTACTATATTTTTCCAACCCAGGTCTAACTACCTCTACCTCATTCCGAAGTCTCATGTGAATCATCAGGTATCCTGAAGTGTTTTTGCCTTTCTCCATTCTGTTATCTGAAGTCTAAACGCTCTACTCCTAAGGTTAGGGTTGTAAGATACAGATCAGTTCTGTGTTTAGAACATGCATACACTTTTTATGACACATCATGTATGACTAAAGTTTAGAACCCTTTTTGGGGTGGGGTGGGGTCTCACTGTACACCAGGCTGATCCCAAACTCAGTACTCAGCTCAATCTGAACTTGAACACACTGCAATCCTTGTGCCTCAGCCTCCTGGGTGCTGGGATCACCGGCATGCACCACTGTGCCTTGTTTGGTGCTGGGAAATTAAACCCAGGGCCTTGTGCTTGCTAGGCAAGCAATCTAGTAGCAGAGCTGTGCCCCCATCCCCCCAAACTGTGTATTTTCTAAGGCATTTCTTTCAATCTATTCCACTTTTGTTCATACAATATTTCTGAAATGTCTTTCTCTGATATCTCTTCTCTCTAATTATACACATTCTCAGTCGAATTCAACCTTGAAACTTCAGATCAGTATTACTTTCTCCAGAAAACTCTAGTACTGTGCCTTGAGCAAGGCAAAAGGCAATGATGAGTTTATCTCACCAGCAATTTCAGCCTTGCTATTACAGAAAGTGGTCAAGTAGAAAGAAGATCACAGACAAAACAGGAAACAGCAGGGGTGGATATCCGATTCCTAAATCTTGGGTCTGCAGGTGGGCTGCAGAAGTATGGATGGAGGACTCACCTAATCTTCCATACATTCTATGGAGATTACTCATTTCTTTAAATAACTACTTTTCATATAGAAGTAAAGTTAGCCACCAACTTAGAATCGCAGTAATTTGCAACAGCTACAAATAGTCAGTGACTTGTGCCCCTTTGAATCAGTCGTTTTCCTATACTACAAATGATTACAAATTGAACTTCCTTTTAAATACACAACAACTAAACTTTAACTCTCTCAGTGTGTAAATCTCGTAGTAGCCATTGAAGGCCAGTTTAAATCTTCTAATTAAATTTCAACCACTAACAATTTTCTTAATATTAATTGTCCAGTTCTTCTAACATGACACTGAACAAAAAGTATGTGTAAAAACAAGAATTATTTTTTTCTGTTTCCATTTCTCAGCTTGAGTTAATAATAGAAACCATTTGATGGATACCAAGAATAAAAAGGTTCAGTTGTTGATTATTGCTAATTTTAAAATTACTGATTGGAAGCTACTTTTTTTATGGAAAGGGGGTTCCTAATCAGAACATTTTATTACTAGTGCCTGATTTGTATTTTTCTCATAGACTTGCTAATAATTTTGTTATAAAAATCAGCTTTCTCATAGTTTTACTTTACATAATTTCAAACTGAATATTCAACATTTTTAATAACCAAGGCATATGTTATTCTTTGGCCAGACTACGGAACTAAGATACTCAGAGTAAGTTTGCCTTCTTTCTCCTTCTTTGTTTGTTTGTTTGTTTCTTTCTCTTTCTTTTTCTTTCTTCCTTTCTTGCTTCCTTTCTTGCTTCCTTTCCTTATTTTTTAATTTCATTTCTTCTTTCCTTCTTTCTCCCTTCCTTATTTTCTTTCTTACTTTAATTATTTTTCTTTTCTTTTTTGAAACCTAGTCTTCACTTACTTCAGGACAAGAAGAGTAAGAAAATTTTGGTGTAGTTATTGTTGCTGCTATCTCGCCCAAAAAAACAAAGAAAAAGAACATTTAAGTAGCTCTTCAGTGATCAGTTATTATGATATTATTTTTTCCCTAAGCCACAAAAGACTAATGGCGCTGAGTAGAATAAATTGGCAGGATATTCCAAATATGAACATGTTTGGCAACGTGTGCCTACACACACACACACACACACACACACACACACACACACACACACACATACACAGAACACACACATAGGTTTGGATAATACTAAGTGGATTCAAATAACAATTTTATAGACACTCATTTATTGATGTTTTTTGATTAAATTTTTTCAGGTGTCAAATTTTTCTTCATTTTATTGATATGCATAAGTGCAATACATAGTGTTTAGATTGGTCTTGAATATTTTGTGCTCATATATATCCTGGAAACATTGTAAATGTTTCCCCTCTCCATTTTTGATCCTCCCACTCTTTTCCTCTCCCCACCAGTTCCTACTATTCCCCTTAATTAGTTCTATAAAATGATTGTGATATGGGTTTCTCTTACTAGAGAAACCATTTGATAATTAACCTTCTGCATCTGACTTAATTTATTGAGCATGATGGCCTCAAGTTGTATCCACTTACCTACGAAAGCCTCAAATCTATCTGTCTTTACAGATGAGTAATATTTCATTGTGTATAAATACCACAGCTTGTGTATCCATTGGTCTGTTGATGGGAATTTTGGTGTCTGCCACATTTTAGCTATTGTTAGTTGTGCTGCTATGAACATGGGTATACATGTATCTCTGTTATTTGTTGTTTTTAACTCTTTTAGGAAAATTTCCAGAAGAGGTATAACTGAATCAAAAGAAATATTTATTTCCAATCTTTTGAGAGATTTCTATACTGCTTTCCATTGCGGTTGTACGGTTTACATCCCCAACAGCAGTGCAGGAGGGTTCCTTTTTCCCCACAGCCTCGCCAGCCCTGATTGCTGCTTGAGCTCTTGATATACATCATTCTCTCTGGAATCAGATGGTATCTTAGTGATGGTTGGATTTTCTTTTCTCTAATGGCTATGGATGTTGAACATCTTGTTAGGAAAAAAAGGAAATGATTAAGGAGAGACATAACCACTATCTCTAGATAAATTATAGTATGGTGAGAATATTTATTAAATGATATTAATATAATTATATATATTTCAAAGTTGTATTAAAAGTTGTAGAAAAATGTGCCATAAGAGCAAACAAAAGGTGTTGAGCTGGTAAAGCAATCAGAAAAAAAAAAGTTTCCTTCAAAGAAATCGTATTTAAATTATGATTACAAAGAGAGAATTGTCCCAAGCAGTTGAGTGGAAGGGGCATAGTGAGGAGATGAAAAATATATAGTGTGCTGGAGATTAAAGGAAAGGCTCATGTGATCAAGAATGGGAAGTGACAATGAGTGCACAGGACCTTGGTCCTGAACAGCCTTTTAAATCATGTCCAAAAATTTACTTTTTTCTTCTTAACACAAAACAAGTACTTGTTAATTCTGTTGTTCTGCATGTTGTGTCCTGCATGATTGTGCGCTCTGATCAGGTATTCGCTTAGGAATCTTCTCTTCCGTCCATGTGAGCGCCAGCTCCTGGTCACTCATGTTAAACCCTCATGCATCACTCAAACTCACTAAACTTCTACCTTTTGCTTAACACCCCAGAAAGACTTGCTTTGATTCTTCTGATTTGAACACAAAGAAACATAAGCTTGCCCTGCCAAAGCCAATTTGAAAGTGTAAATAGGAGAAAAAAACGATCAAAAAGTAGAAAAGAACAAAGAACCTGAGAATAACTAGAATCTGACTGTACTCCTAGACATACAAGCAAGGTGTATATTGAATTTTTAAATAATATTGGTTAATTAAGAAAAAGGTTGCTTTTTTTCTTTTATATGCAAAACATTTTACTTAAAAATACAAGTATACAAGTTTTCCAACCAGATAATTGAATAGAATGGACTCTTAATTTTTATTATTATAAACTGCATGGAAATTCAATGGATTGCAGAAATCATCCACATTTAGAAATGACTATTACACTGGATGAAAAGATATAGTCCTTAAATACATAAGGTAAGTAACAGTCGTGATGGGAGAATTTCAAAGTATTTAGAAAGTAAAATATTATGATCTTTGAAATATGTTGCTCAAGAAACAAGATGAAAATATTTCACTCCTCATTTTGGAACCTGTGGAAAAGTATGGAGAGTTATTGCTCAACAATTGTGCACTGATAAATCAGACGCGTGTGAAACACACTTGGAATTGAATTTTTACACATAAACATGCTCGCATATGGAGTAATTAGGAGAAATACAAAGTCATATAAACAGGTTTTAAGTTACTGGAATAAAACGCGAATAAAGTTAGAGACTAGGAGTGATGGGGATTTTGAAAAACAAAGAGAGAAGAGAGCCTGGAGCTTGAGCCTTGAGCCACATGCTGAAGTACAACGTGAGGAAAGAAGGCTATGGTAGCAAACCAATAAGAAAGAAAACATAGCTTTGCTGTGAAAGACGGAGGGTCAGGAGGAAAGAGTTGGAAAATCCTGTTCTGATGCTTTTATTTGCTTTTTAAAGAAGGAGGTAAAGTGAGTTCCTGACCACCGGGAAGAAGTTTTTATATCTGAAAAGGACGGAGACGTTGGAAATAATTATTGCAAGGAATGAAAAATGGTTTTATTTGATGGAAATTAAATGATGACTATAATTCATGCAACTTATAAAAATCTATTGATATTGTTAAAGTAAACATCTACAAAAATGAATCTTTTGCCTATAATGTGTTTCTACTTCTGTGGAATTACAATGGTAGATAAACCTGAAGAGAAACAGAAAATACAACTGCTTAGTTCGATTATGGGTTGAGGGATGGCAAACGTAGGAGGAGGGGCCAGCAACCAATGAGCAGAGATTTTTGTTGTTTTAAGGAGAACACTAATGTTTTTAAAATCAGAAAGTCTTGATGGTCAAGCAAAATTATGACTATAATATATCAAACTGTTCAGTTTAAAAACATGGATTGTTGATACATGAGTTATATATTTCAAGACATTAAAATAAGAGAGTACGGGGCACTGTAGAAATGCAGTACTGTGCTCAAAGAATATTTATATAATTTTCAATACTAAAGAACCAACAAGTGGGCATGACGCCATTTTAACTATTATTATTAATTATGACCATAATTTTAATTAATTCTAAACAATTTAAAATAGCACAATCTCATGTTAATAAAAGCTTTTAAATTGCCAATTCCAAGAAATAATTGGCTCCTTGTACGAAAGTATCATTAATGTTTCTTTTACATATGAACTTCAAGAATATAAAAATATTCAGCAATGCTGTGACTATTTGTTATGTCAACTTGAATGAATTATGGAATATCCAGCTGCTCTCCAGGGCAGAATTTTAGGTACAGGGTGTAGCTGACATTCCAGTCCTCAAACTGAGGAAGCAAGATCGACCCCAGATTTGAGCATCGCAAACCAATAGACTGGTAACTCGACCTTCATAAAGGAGAAGGTATAAGAACGGTTCCATGTCTTCGTTTTCAAGAGCTCCAGCCTTTGCCATCGCCTCTGTTTACCAGTACTGACCCTCTCCTATCTTCACATCTTTGCCATCATCTTCGGCTCTCAATTTGCTGTGCAGACTTGCACCATCCATTCTATGACAACATCCGCATCTTTCATCTCATACTAGTGTTCTTCCATCTTTGTGTCTAAGTAGCAACTAGATCCTCCACTTCCTGTGCCTGCAGACGGCCATTTTGGGTTCTTTTTCTAATTCTATAAGTCAACCGAATAATTACATACATTTTTTGGATTAATTCTGTTTTATTTTCCTATGAAGCACCCTAATTTATTTAGATACAAAAGCAAATAGCAAAAGAAATTTGTGCTCATCCTTTCACTAAATCCTATAAAAGGAAAGAGAGGATAGAAAGAAAAACAAGTATCAGAAAAACAGAAACACAAGAAAACAACACAACAATAACAAAAACTCACAAGCCAATGATCTAAACTCAAAAACATGACATTCAAAATGTAGAAGCTACACGTAAAACATTGATAATGCTCAGAAATAAATAATAATAAATCCATAAAAATTGTTAGACTTCTTGCTCTCAGGCTATGCAATTTGAGTCTCTATCTAACCAATTGCCTCTGAGTGTAGTAAACAATGTCACTGAAAACCCAATGTAAAAGCATACTTAAGTATACATTTGTCACATACAGCTGGGTCTCACCAAACCATAGCATCTGAGCTTTGTTTAATCATTGAAACCAATTGGTCAGGCCATGTCCAAATAAGGTGAATGCTGATCTGCAAGCTATCAAGCCACTTTTCTATCTCATTTTCATCTCAGGCCCATAAGTGTTGCCAGCCCACTGCAATATGGAGCTCTCTAATTTACTTTTGTTTCTGAGGTGAGTACAGTTTATGAATTATCCATTACTTAATTAGTCTATTTATCCCATGACATAGTTCACCATCTGACATAATAATAAATTTTGCATTCGCAGAAACGTGCTGAAGATTTCTGAGTGTTACTATGCTCCTTTGGAGGTTCTCAAAAAATTGGCTGGCCTAATTCAGCACCATACTGAGCCCCTGATGATAATGCAATAAATTTTATACCATAGCAATGAAAAGGGTTAATGGATCTTTCTCATAATTTTTAGTGGAATCCTCTCTCAAAATTTAGTGTGGTTAACGAAATGGATGGTATCAGCCATGTACAAAGGGAATATGAAAGGTTTGTTACTCATACAGTGAGCCTTTTACAAATGCATAAGAGCTTCTCAAGCAGATGAGAGAAGGACTTAGGGGATCCAGGAAAAGACAGTGAAGGGGAATTGTATGGTACTTAGTGAATAGAGCTAAGGTAAGGTTTGGGACCTAGGCTTGAATGATTTGAACTTCCTGCCAGAGACAAAGAAGGGGGAGCCTCGGCATTCTTATCTGTTTTGTCAGATGTTGAGCAGAAGGAGAATGAGAAATATTGTGGCTTGAAAGCTGTCAGTAAACATCAAACAAGGATTGAGACTCACAGTGACAGCTATCAAATACACCGACAAATAATTTTCTACAGCGCATGAGTTCTCCAGTTAAAGCTGAAAAACTGGGTGATCCAACTGATCCTAGACTCTAGAAGTGTAATTGCTCACTCAAATGATGTTAATCAACTGTAAAAAATGTGCCTGACATCTGTAAGGATGATGTGGGTGGGGATTCTTAAAGCAACATATTAGCAGGTAGTGAGCATGAGAGGAATATTTGCTTTAATATGTTCCAAGACATATTTTTATTTGAAGTAGAAATTTACTTATAACCTTGCATTAATTAAAAAATTAGAGAGTTCAGCAAAGGAGACACAAAGAGTTTGATTAGTTATTCATTTGTTAGAGTACATACAGATATTTTGAAGGAATGGCACAGCTTGTATAATTGTCTTTGGGAAAGAATGGTTAAACCTTAGTAGTGTTTTCTTTGAGGGAATGACTTTTTCTAAGGTTTAGTTGACATGAGACATGAAGCTTTTTTATAAATTCCTTCCAAAATTCAAAAAGAAAATGTTTTTATAGAGAGATGCCATGACAGGATAAATTTTAAAAAGGTCAGTAGAAAAGCAAAGCTTTTCCACATCATGTTGAAATAGAAGTGTTAGCACACACATTTGTCTCATTTCCCTCTAAATTCACATTTTAAATACATTTTATTAATAACTTAATTTTACAAAATACCAGGGTCCGATCCAGTGCTTTTGTTAATGCATATGACATGTTTTCCTTATATCCTTTCCCCAAAGTTCATTTTAAAAAATGACTTCCTAACAATATTTTAATTGGATTAACTATTAATAGACATAATCTCAGAGAAGCATAAATAACTTTGTGCAGTTTTCATAGGGATCACTTGCAGATGCAGACCATAAAATCCTTCTGTCAGCTGCCCCCTTAAGCACTCACGTCCTCTCCTCCAGTTTGAATAGTTTCTTGAGTCCTTTTGAGTTGAGATTCAAGCAAAGCCGTGTTCATAGGAAAACGGCCTCCAGACACCAGCATTTGTTTAATGATACAGATTTTAAAGGCCATTAATGGAAATTCTGACGTGGAGAAACTTTCCTTTACTGTGGATCGAATGTCAAGCAGACATCAGGATGCGTTTTCTGCCTTTATTTGGCCACTTCGGAGAAACCAATCTATAAGCAAAAGGCTCTATTTTAAGATATTTTAGAACTAGAAAAGCTAGTGCTAGCACTCTAATCACATGCTTTAATGAAGTGATCTAACACATCTCTTTTTCCTTATTTTATTGAAATGTATACGTGCAAAATTTAAAGTTTACATTGAACTTGAGCATTTTGTGCACATACACATCATGGCAGTTACAAGACCTCCCCTGTCTCTTCTTGGCCCTCCCCCCACGCACCCACCCCCATTTTCCATTATTTTCCACATTAAGTTCCATGTGATAATTGTTGGTAGAAGAAGTTAGAGTTGGCTGTTCAGTGACTTAAAACCAAAAGTCACCCAAAGCGACAATAGGCATGTATAAGTCCTGTCACATTTGATGGGGACTACAATGAAATACAGTTAGCAAAAGAGAAAAAGAGAGAGATTAGGGGAGTAACAAAGGCAGAATTGGCTTGCCTTCTTGCAGTCTGTGGCGAAGAACGTGCGCTTTCTTTGAATAAGTTATCTAAAAACGGAGACAGAATGAAAATATGTAAAAACGCTCTCATACAACAAGCGCTGTATGTAGCTGCCTTTCAGTCATCCACAGGATCAACTACGGGCTTATAGGATTACAAAAAACAAGTCTTCAACCTACACATAAAATATTCTTTTACTAGTTATTAATTTTTAGGACTTGTTTTAAGAATAATGAATATGTTTAAAAGTTGGTTTTATCTTGTTAGAATTCAGGATATCTTCATATATCTTTTTTTCCCACATTTTACTGATATGTATATGTGCAAAATTCAAGGTTTGCAATGGAGGTGAGCATTTTGTGCACATACGTATCTTGTCAAGGTGACAAGGGCTTTCCAGCTCTCCTTTTGTCCCTCCCTTTACCCGCCCCACCCTCCCTCATCCCCTACCCTACTTCATATATCTTTAAAATGTGATTCAATGTTTGCATGTTTTTATAGTTAAATATAAAAAAGCTTGATACAGATTTTTGTATAAAATATGGACAAAACCTATAAACAAACGATATTTGTAGAAAATTTCAGAAAGACATTCCACTTCTATTAGTGTTCATGTTAGGATATGTTAGGATTTTTGAAAAAAAATCTTGAAATTGTTCTAGTAGCTATATATATCTTTTAATATTGAAGTACCACAGAGAGATACAGGATACAGGAAGTGTGTAATAGATCATTTACGTGTTTTCTTCTTCTTCTTCTTCTTCTTCTTCTTCTTCTTCTTCTTCTTCTTTTCTTTTTTTTACTTTTTATTTTATTTGAGAAAAGATCTTACTGAGTTGTTGAGTTCTATGGGTTAGGTTTAAATTTTTCATGACATGGAGGTTAAAGCGCTTGCCTAGCAAGGGAAATGTCCTGAGTTCAGTTCCCCAGCACCATGTAAGCTGGGTGTGGTGGAGCTTGTCTTTAATCCCAACACTCTGGAGGCTGAGGCAGGAGAATTGCTGTGAATTCAAGGCCAGCCTGGGTTACACAGGGACTTCAGGACCAGCCTGGACTACAGAGAAAAACCTGTCTCAAAAAAACAAAAACAAATAAAGGATAATAAATAAATAAATTAACATTTAATCCTCCTGCTTCAGCTGCCAGAGTGCTGGAATTGCTGGTGTGTGTCACCATGCCTGGCTAAATGTTGTCTGCTTTGTGGCCCCCACTGATTTTAGTTATTAATTTTGTATATATAATTATTTCTAAATGTTAATTTAATGACAGTAACAATAAAAACAATGACATCATGTTCTCAGTTAATTATCACTTTTATTAAACCTTGTCACTACGATTTTATATGAAACATAATAATGCTGTCAAATAAATTATTTCCCCCAAATTAGTTTTTAAAGCCTGGAGAAAGTAATATGTATTTATTTCCTCAACTAAAAAGTTTGTGTTAATCCAGTGAAGTCATAAATGCCTACATCTATTTTCCTTTAAGCTTTTAATATTCATTACTTAAAATGCGTGCTTAAACTTTTAATTTAAAAATGTAAAGAAATATGAAAGCTAATGTTGTAGAGGTGGCAAATATTACATTTAAGTTGAAGAAATTAAATTTCTTGAAGCATTTGAGATAATTTACAAGATTAGTTGATTACTTTTCCTTAAATATTTAAGAATATGTTGTGTAATAGCTATATTTAAGTTTAATTTTTAAACAACTAGCAAGGCAATTGTCAATCAGAACAAAATTCCTATTTTATATTGCACTTATAAATTAATACTAGGTAGAAGAAGATCAGGTTCTTTAAAACATTTGACAATACTAAAATACCCTTACTATAACTTGCAGATAAAATTACATATCAATAAGTATGTGCATGCTGTTGTTCTGATCAAAGACCAAATGGTAGAAAATAATGGATTTAACCAACACTGTTACGTAAAAATATACATTCCTTCAGAAATTATTCACCTTGACCTAAATGTATTAATCTCATGAAATATTTCTAAATCAACGTGCACTTGAAAGGTGCTTAGTTGCTAAGAGAGGGTTGTTTCTTGTGCTGCTATGAACATGGGTATACATATATCTCTGTTATGTGTTATTTTGACCTTTTTGGATTTATTCCCAGGAGGGGTGTCACTGGATCAAAGGGGGTATTTATTTCTAGTCTTTTGAGAGATCTCCATACTGCTTTCCAAAGTGGTCAACAGACCAATGGATACACAAACTGGTATTTATACACAGTGGAATACTATGCATCTATAAAGTCCAACAGCTCCCGTGGAGGCTTTTGCAGGCAAATGGAAGAAACTTGAGAACATTATGCTTAGTGAAGTGAGTCATAAGCAGAAGGTGAAACATCGAATGGTCTCTCTGATATGAGAGACCCAGAGCACAACTCTTATGGAACTTAAAACGAAAAACAAAGTGAACCAGAGGTGGTAGGGAGGGGAGGGAGGGAAGAAGCAGTGGGCAGGGAGAGGGACTAAAGGAGAGCTAAAGGGGAGTGGGAAAATACTTGTCACCTTGACAAGATGCATATGTGCACAAGAGGCTCAACTTCGTTGTAAACTTTAAATTTTGTGCTTAATATTGGGGAGGGGGGGAAGAGGGTTGTTTAACTTTTGCCTCATTATTGCATTCTCCAGTGCAGGGATTTGAAAACAGATGCATGTGCTAAATCGGCTTATACATTTCTTTTTATTTGCAAAATAGTAACGATTTTTATAATTTAATTACTGGAACAATACAGGCAAATATGTTTTATGACTTATAATATTCAAATGCAGCCATTATAAAATAAATTTTAATGTGACATCTGTTGTTGTAATTTAAGCTACAACTACATCATTCAAAATATATAAAGTATGTTGAAACATTGACCTCCAGACAAAATATCTGAGACATGAAATCTGCAGACACATCCATCACTCATATGAGAAGATACTGAGCCTAATTTCTTTTCATTGATCTTGTAGTGTTTGTGTCCGAAGTTTATATACACTCTTTATCAAGATTATCACATTTTTTAAAAGTCCCATTTGGATTAAGAAGTAAAAGTAACAATCTCTAACAGGTGGTTTTGCACCTAGACACAGTTGATGCATGCTTGCAATTTCTGGTTAAGACTCATATTTACTGCAGCGTCTCACGGGTGGGATGAATGGGTTTGCTGGCCCATCCTTTTTGGACAGAACAGAAAGGCTCTGTCTGCCGTGTGGTTGGTTCTGGAATGTTCACCAGAACATGTATTAGGGTTCTGTATAATTCTTATGGAACCTTATCTTATAAACAGGTGGGATCTGGTAAGCAGGATTGGATTAAGGCATGTGGTGGATTCGTGGTGTATCCTAGATTATGGGTATGTGGTATACAACTGGATGCATGATCTTGGGAAGGGCAGGTCTCTGGGGCTTAACCCAAAAGAGACAGAACACTAGGGCCTCATCCAGAGGGGTACATTACTTGGACAGGATCCAGCAGGGTATATTCTATTTCTGTCCTACCTTTCCCTCTTGGCTTCCTGTCTGCCATGCTGTGAGCAGCTCTCTGGCTTCTGCCATGGGCTTCCACCAGTGCTTCCCAAGAATGGCCTGAAACTTTCTGAAACTATGAACTAAAGTAAATCTTTCATCCCTTAAATTGTGTCAGGTAAACTGTCACAGCAGTAATAAAGAGAAAGAAAGAAAGGAAGAAAGAATTTTTAAAAAAGACATACAAAGTAACTTAGACAATGGGCCTATGCCTGTGAATCTCCCAGACACCGATGCTGTCTTGATCTTAGACATCACAGACTTCCAGAACTGAAAGAACTGTGTTCCGTTACAAGCTACCTAAAGTGTGGCACCTTACTTCACCACACTGGTGGTAGGAAAGTGTATAGAACTTGTTGTTTTTGCTGTATGTGAGGTGAAAAAAAAAAAAAAACTTTAGAGTTGTTTTGTATTTGGATGAAAATTAAATTTTATGGCTGAAGTGACTGATTACAGAATTTTTTCTCCCACCCCGCGAATATGGAATGTTTTTTCTTCTAAATAAAGAGACTTGATGAAATAAAACATGAAATATTCTGAAATAATATTCAGCCTTTACTTATTTGACACAAATATAGTTTAAAAATTACAAAAGTGAAATAAAATGTTGCTTTTGTCACTTGATTGCAATATCACAGTTAAGTATGTTCGTATCTGTGTTCCTTGCCCTTATTTTCTGAAGTTGAATCTGTTCCTTACAATGTTTTCCAATCATTTGAGTGAATATTTTTACCCCCAGATACTTTTTAAATCAATGAAAGATAGAAAAACAGTATTCAGAAAAATAGAAAGCTACAGCAGTTAAATAAGCATTCAAGATGTTCAAGTTTCCTGGAGTGTTTTCATAATGATACCAACACTTTCCTCCTAACACCCTTTAGTGATGGCGGAAATCGCAAACAGAATAAACATCATACCCCACTGTTGTCCTCCCAGGAGACCTGAAAAGCATTCTCTGCTTTTTGTTGTTGTTGTTGTTGACTGGCCCTCCGATAGCGGTAGCCAGGCAGCCTTAAAGTTAGAAGGAACTTCACAGGACTTTTTGTCTTACTTTTTCTTGTCGTTTTATTGATCACTTTTACCCACACGTGGGTGAGAAGCACAATTCCAGAGACAATCACAAGCATTTACAGAAAGAGAAAGTAGAAAGCTCAAGATGTCAAGATCAAAACACAAGAAAATTGTGCTTGTTCCCCCCAACCCCCTGAACTGCATTTGTGACCTGCTTTGGCAGATGTCCTGCAGAGCCTTCACCCTCAGAACACTTCTCAGTCTTCACCCTTCCCTACCTGGGAGGCCTCTGTTTTCCTAGATCCATTTGGTGTCTTTCCCTGAAATCCTGTTGGTTTTTTTCCCTCTCTTTGCTTCTACTCTATAGTGTCCTGTTGGTCATTGAATCCATCCGCTTCTCAAAGAGATCTTCTTTCTCTTATTTTTACCAAGGTAAAATTCTATACTGGTAACCACCAAGTATTTCTAATATGGGAAAAACAAATCATAAATAGAGAGTCAAAGTGCAAAATAAAAGAAAGCTGAAAGAAAGTAAGAAGATAGATTTTGTGAAGAGAGACACTGGATATGGCGAGGGGAGGGGACTGAGAATGGGGAAAGGAAACAAAAATGATCAAGATACAATATGTAAGGAAGCCAATGTCTCCAGGTGCTTATTATTATGCATACTAATAAAAGAACAATAAAAATACCATGTGGTGGTGTTAGTGTTGAACATGTTCACAAGCCCCTTCTCTAGTTCTAAAAATTTTATCACTCCAGAAAAGCTACCAGTGTATACTAAATAATTGTCTTCCATTCTGTGTGACTATTTCATGGGAGCTTCTAACCTGTTTTTGTCTCCGTCCATTTGATTATTCTCTATATGTCATATATAATATGTGACTGGGTCCTTTTACTCTGTACAATGTTCTTGGGTACATACAAGGATTTTCATAGGTATATTTTATTTCTTTTTCTGTCTCAGTAATATTCCAATGCACACATATAGCATAATCTGTTTATCTGTTCATATACCAATAGTGTTGGAGTTATTTCTACCTTTTGGCTATTATGAATAATGCTGTTATAGGCACTCATGTAAAAGTTTATATGTGATATATATATATATATATATATATATATATATATATATATATATATCTTCATATATTTCTAGGAAGGATATTAATGGGTTATTGGGAATTCTACATTCAATTTTTGAGAGAAACCACATTATTTTTCAGAGGCTGTTACATTTTATATTTCCACGAACAATTTGCAAGCATTCCTAAGATTTCCACACATCAAGATTATTTTTTATTTTATTTTCTAAAGCTATTCTAGTGGATATGAGTTGTTATTCTCTTGTGGATTTGGTGTAGCTATGAAGTTTGCATATATCCAGATAAATATTTCTCTCACCAACTATGAAGTTCAAGTTTACCCTGTGAGCTTCAAATTCTTCTTTCATCACTTGCGAGTTTGGATATATTTATCCAGTGCCAAAAATCTGTGATCGGTTCCACCAAGAATAACAGCAAACAAGGTGTGCTGTGGGACTCTGGGACTGGTGTATTGTGGATTATTTAGAGCATTTGGAGTTTATCATCATATCAGTTTTCTCTAGTGCTGGTTAGATAAGCTTGTAGTTTATGTAGATTTCATAGCATAGTAAAATAATACTGCATTCCATTGTCAAAAAATGTATATATATATATATATATATATATAGCTTAAGGGTATTATTAAAAAGTTTCTCACCTACAAATTATTTTTTCTGTTAAGTTCAGAAATGGAGTGAAGAGGAAAAGAAAAAGGGGTCAGAGTCATAGTGTGCATAAAAGGGATAAGATGTCAGCAACCAAAACCAAATCTTATGTTATTGGGCATGTATAACACAGCCATGTGAATTGTTCCTTGTTTTGGGAACTATCACTCAAAAGTAAAGTACAAAATTTCCTTTCAGTGTTCCAGAAATGAAGTTTAGAAAAGCAGATCTTAATTTTTACATCAGTCCAATTGATATTACTTAATATGTGCTTCTTGCTAAAACTCAATACAATAATCCTTTTATTACCATATGAAAAGATTTAAAATCAAATATGTTATTATTACACAGAGCAGCTCAACATATTATTATTTAAATGTATAAAATAACCAAAATGCCAACTTTTTATTTTTGTGGATTTTGAAATAGTTTGAAAAACATAACTTAAAATCACCAATGCATGAAAGAGTGAGGAGGCCCAAAGTCCTGCTTTCCGTCCCCAAAGCCAATGTGGAAAAAAGAAACAGAAATGAAGGAACATTCTCACAGAATCACAGTAATCATTAATTCAAGAGTTATGCACATGAAACCATCAAAGAAATATTTCTGGCTGCTGACCACAGGGATTTCATTATTTGTTTGTTTGGTTGGTTGGTTAGTTGGTTTGATTTTGTTTTGTTTTCCAGCATGTAGAAAAGGTCTTTATTTAGAAAGCAAGGACACAGGCCTATCTAGGAAGAGGTCCTGAATGGGGCTGTCTCAACAGAGATTTTGTTGTAAATATCAGTGTGCATTAAAATTGGTTTTAGTACTTTGTTAGGTTGTTTATACCAATACAGAAAGAGAAATGTTAAATTCATTTTACATTAAAAAACAAGGTCAAGCTTTTGCTTGATGGGATAGTTTCTATGGAAACAGACCTCAAAGCCTGATATTAGAGGAAAAAGAAAATATTTTCAGAGAACAAATTAAAATGATTTCCTTTAGTCTTGAAAATGGGTTAAAATACAAAAGTCTGTTTTGTCACACAAAAATAATTTAAATAAAATATGCTTAGTCTAAACATTTACTTTAGATGATGAGTCTACAATTAAAATCTTTACAATATTGTCATCAGAACAACTTGCAACAAGTTACTGTTTATTCACTATTGATAAACACATAATATTTTTGTAGGATTTCATTAGTTTTCCTAAATACTGATGCTAGTTTAGGTCATATTGTCTCTTTTCTGTTGTTAGTAAATTTAGTACTCATTCAAAGTACACTTTGATATTAACATGTTTTCAATGCCAATACGTAAACGCTTTACTAGTGCAATTATTTGCAAACTAAAAGGCAAAATATTCTAACATAAAAAGTCTTTTTTGTTGACTTAAATTATTTGAAAACATTTCTCTTTACTTTTTCCCTAGAGATATTCTTCTGCTTAAACTCATTATCTAGCCTCAGAATTTTTGTTATTGTGACCTCATTAAGTCAAGGACCATTTTAATGCATTTGTTTTTAAACCTCTAGATTTACTGGCATCACTAGAACAGGTAAAGGAGGAGGTAGAGCACTGCAATAAAAAGAAATGGCCCTTAGCTCCCAGAGAGGGACAAAGTTTCTGTGCCCCGGTGCACTATTCCCATAATTGGAATAACTTAATTAAAAGCTTGCTGAGCCCTCTCTTTATGATAACCTATGCAACATTATTCAGTATCTTTCCCTTTTTAGAAGAAGAAAAGTTTTCATTTCAAATCAATCGGGAATGATTTTAGCTTAGTCTGTTTTGGGCAGCTTGTTTATCTTATATTAATCCTTTTGGTAAGAATTAACGCTGGAATCTCACAACCCCTTGGTTTACCTATGCTGTCATCTTTTGACTGTGCATAGGCCACCGTCAATTTTGCCATCTTTTACTATATTCAGTAACGTGCCAAGCGTTCTGCTCCAAGCTTTATATGCATACTTTGCCAAAAGGGAGTTGTGTTTTTTTCTTCTTCTAATCTTTATTGTACATGACAGAGGCTGGGAGAATTGTTTGCAGGTCCAAAGTCACATGATTAAGTCAGAGGCGTATTTCAGGCAAGAAGATTGTCTGCTGAAGGTGGTGTTCTCCAGCTGCCAACGTCTATACCCTGCTGTGCCTATGCATAGTGCAGGCCAGGTTTGAGCAGAGTTGAAGATAGTGTGTACGAGGGAAAAGAGAAAAGAGAAACCACAGAGATGAGGTAGGTGATGGTACTTGAAACACTTCTCTGAGAGAGGCGGGGCTGCCTGCGCAAGAACAGAGCAATCGCCAACTGATCAAGTGTTCTTCATTAAGCAACCAGTCTATTCATTTTTGCTCTTTTGTTATCATTGTTGTATTGTTTTTCATTTTCTTCTTACACTTACAAATATATAAATTCAAAACTATTGTTTAAAATCATTTATTAATTTTTAGACATTGTCTAGGGCCCCTCGTGAGTTATTACCAGCTCAGAAGGACCGGTTTTTAGAAAAAAAATCACAAAAATCAAGTTCATTTGTGCTCAAGAAGAGAAATCTAAAAGTGATATGTCTAGCCTTTGTGAAAGGCTATTCTTTTCATTATACTCTATTTCTAGTGTGGTTGGAAAATTATTTTTGACAAATGTTTTATATACCTTTCTGTCACTTAATTTTATTCAATAAACATATTGTTCTGATAGACATATTTGGTCATTAATACTACCAATATTAATATGTATGCTCACTCACACACACAAACACAAACACACACACACATCTCTCTAACCTGAACTAAAAGAGCTTGTCAAGAAAACTACTAAAACAAGTAGGCTATAGATTTCCTCTTTTATTGTAGCAAAAAATCATTGGAAATTACATAGAGGACTATGCTAGTGCAACCATATTAAGATATAAGAAATCATTACGTTATCCCTAAAATATTATTTTGCCAATACAACAGAAAATAACCTTCCGAGTCACTCATCTAGCACTGAATGTAACAACGAACATAAGAAAAGGATAAATGGAATCAAAAGGAGTTCCAATAATCTCAAAATAAGCTTTAAAAAAACCTTTAACACAAGCCTGAATTAAATATACCAAAATACAACTCAAAAATATCAGATTTTTAAAATTTCTCAAAATCACCACTCTTTAGATAACATCAAGTTTCTCCTTATTTAGGGGAAAAAAAAAAGAGCTTCACAGCATTCATCCCACCAAAGAATCTAACACCGTGAGTAGATTTCTCAAGGATCCCACAGGTGTGACATGGTGTTAGTGTGCAGATCTCAGAGGTCTGGACAGCCACTCGTTTGTAAACACAGCTGACCTAGTACGGGGAGGACCTGTGTACCCCCAAAGCCATGCATACTGGGCTGCCATTCAGATCTCATGAATGCAAAGATCTTTCCCTCTTAAAAGGATCCATCCTGTAAAACCACCAGTCACTCGTTCAGTCTTATCAACTGCGAATAAGTGATCTATGGTTGAATTCAAACTAATACTCTTGACCTCAAATGAAAGTAAAGATTTAGGGAAACACTTATGCTATTGCCATTTATCAAAACTTTGGAAAAAAAAATATAGGCACCAGTCTGTTATCTCAGCGCTGTGAGAAGTTGAGGTAGAATCCCAAGTTCCAACATAACCTTGGGAAATTTTGTGCCTCGGCAACATCCTGTCTCAGGGGAAAAAGAAAAAGATGAAATATTTAATGGCTCATGAACGATTATTGGTAATAATAATGCTCATAAACTAGAAACAGGATCTTTCCTCACTCAATTATTGTCTTTCAAATGGGCCTTACTGTCCTAAATATTATCCTAAGGCGTTTTCTTCTCCTACTATTTCTGTTTACTAAGAAAATTGAGCTAAGGAAAAAATTAAAACTATTTTCACTCAGTTTCACCTTTGAAAAATCAAGCCATACCGAAATGCTAAAGCATAAAGCTTCACGTGATGATTACACTGTTTCTTTCGTTTTCAACCACGACTGCACTTGCTTTGTCAAATATACGCTTAATTAGAACATATTAGGACGCTACAGATGAGCACATTCTACTTTATTTTATGTTGATTTTGAATAAACTGGATACACAGAGCAAATGTTTACTGGTAGAAATATGGTTTTAAAATTCTGCATTTTTACATGCTCAAAATAATTGTGAATTCGTTTTGATTAGAACAAATTGTTTATTCTCTAGAGGTGACAGACATGAACGGTTCACTTCAATGGTTTCCTGGGATATCAGTGTTACATCGATGCAAAAACTTATTTCCATAGCAACATGAAGCAAACTGCTCATTTCCAAATTATTGAATAAAAAAGACATGCTCCGCCCAGTACACGGTATCCATAGGTACCTGAGTTTTTTGGGGGACTTTCCAAATCCCAACCACGACAGTGAGTCTGGGACTACATGCGGTTATAGGAGAACAAAGAATTATTAAATTCTAGAGACAGGTATTGTGGCAAATGCCTGTAATTCCAGCACCGCTGGAGCCTGAGGCAGGAGCATCAGAGGGTCTAGCCCAGGCGGGGCGACTTAGCAAGACCCTGTCTCAAAACAAAACATCTAGAAGGTTGGAAACGTTGTTCAGTGTAAAGGTCTAAGTGTAGTGTGGACATATCTGTATAGACTGTAATTGTTAATCAAAATGGCTCTGAATTCTCCACAATGCAACATAGTATGTTATTGTGTAGCATTAATTGATAGCTCTTTAAAGTCTTATTTCAGTACTCAAAACATAATCAGTTCTAATTCATAAAGAATGTGCATCAATGTGTTCGTTACTTTTTCATTGCTGTGACTCAACACCCGACACCCACAAATTTAGGAAAGGTTTATTTTAGCTCACGGTTTCAGATGGTCATAATCCATTCAGGGGCGGCCGGCAGCAATCAGAGTACAGGACAGAGGCAGAGGTGGAGGCAGCTTCTCAGGACAGCACAAACAGGAAGGCAAGCTTAGACCAGTTGAGACTAATCCTAGTCCTCCAGGCAGGCAGGTGTAGCTTATATATCCTTTCAGGTCTCCGCCCAGTAATTAGTCCCTCCTGCATCAGGTGTGGCCACTACACACCATTAATCCTGACATGCCTTTAGTCTTAACTGTAATCCACCCCTCCAGACTAGACCCCAATCCACCAACATCACATGGTTCTGTAGAAAATCCATAACATTAAAATACATGAGACTTTTGGGGGACACTCCAGATCCTAAGCACAACAATCAACATCAAGTTTACTGTTACTTTAACTTTGACATTATGCCCATCATAGAATCAGATATATTTAACCACGTGGGGACAGTGTTTTTCTTCCGCAAAGTGAAAGACATTGTTTGCAGTGTATCTAATGTCCTTGCACTTCTTACAGTCACTGATTTTATGATTTACACCTCTAAATTAATCAATTTGATCATACAAGATTTCTATAGATGATATATACCACTAAATTAGAAATCAAATGAGAACCACTAGTTACATGATTTTAAGAAAAAGTTATCTATTCTGTGTATTTGCTGGTAGATATTGAGTCTTTTGATAACGATCATGGAGCTGTAGGTTGATAAAAGCAGACAACATGGATTAGTATATTTATTCCATCCTGGAGAAATATTGACACATAGAATCTGAGCCAACCATCACTTCAGATAAAAACCTAAGTTGTCAATAAGGATTTCTAAGGTTTGGTTTCATTGTGGCCGTGCTGAAATTCTGGACTGCTCTTGCAAGCTCCCATAACTCTACAACATCCACTGAGAAGAAAAAACAAGGAGCTATCTTGTTTGCATTCTTTGTGCTGATTATGTTCTTTGGTTCTTTTTTTTTTTTTACATTTAAATAAAATATAAATCTGAGGAAGATTTTGTGATGAGAATATTCAGTGCGCTAGAGAACATCAACTCTTTCAGAACATGGCCTCTTCGGTTAAACCAAGCAACACTGTGACACTCCACCTGACTCAAAAATCCCAGAAAGACCAAAGGCAAGTTAAGTTAGAAGTGAATGCAGTACAAACATCATTTCATACCCCAGGTATAACCTTTGTCTAAACAATGTGTTGGAAATTTAGCATTTGAGAATTAAATTATACACACAATATAGGAGGAATCGTAGGTTGGTAAAATATTGTGACTCTCTTACTTTCCTATAAAGGTGAAAACTATTACAAGTAAACAGCAGGAGAATTCTTAAAATTCATAAGCTTATCACAAACATAAAGAGTGACAATGCTTAATTAGCATAATACTTAGCACTTTAGACTCAATCGATTCATGTTAGTTGTCACCATTTTTGTTATAATCACATTAATCCAGTGGTAATCACCAGGATTATAAAGTACTAACTTAAAGAAAGCAGGCTTTAATTTTGCAAATTGGCAGAGAATAGATTAGATCGACAACAGAAAGACCTCAGAGTTATACTTCAATTCAAATCTAACAGAGTATTATCCCATTATTTGTTTGATATTGATGTAATTGGTCTCTCAAACTTTCATCATTTGCCTTGGTTTTAGAAGGCAAATGTTTGCCATATACAAGATATCATTAATTGTATCCAGTTGCATTTATACTATATAAATAAGTCTAAAAAAGAAAGTAAATGGACATATTGCCTCTCTTATGCCTAGAAATATTTATTAGTCTCTTAAAGATGATTCTACTGATGGTTTTAATTCAAGAAAAAAAAAAAGAGAAAGTGGGCCCTGCAGTGCACACTGATCATCTCAGCTACACTGGAAGTTGAGGTAGGAAGAATGCCACTTCTGGGCCTAATACTGAAAATTTAGTGAGCCATTGTCTCAAGATGAATTTGAAAATTAAAATTAACATTATATAAGTTTGTAGATGAAGCTCAGTGATAAGGACTTGGATCACCCTATGTTTAATACTCACTGCCACAGACCAATGAATAACTTTTAAAAATGTAATTAAAGTTATGAGGGAGGATTATCTATTTTCTAAAGCTCTCTGCCACGATAGCCACAAACACAAACTACAAAGTTATCCAAAAAGAGTGACACTGGGCTACAGGTAGTTGCGTACACACAGCTTTGTTTTTGCTGCAGTTTTCCAGTGTCATTCTTTAAGATGTAGTGAAGAGGGAAGCATATTGTCTGCTGCAGGAAAAAAAAAAAAAAAAGCATTCGCTGGTTCTTCATTTAGGCACTTTCCCACCTTAGATGTCCCTATTTTGGAATGCTGTGTCCATCAGATTATACCGCATTTTCTTTTTCAAGGTAGCACAATGTCAAGAGAGGTAGAATTCATGGGTGCCTCAGTTACTTTATTTTTTTTGGGGGGGGGGTAGCTTTGATGAGTATGCAACATCCACAACTTTAGGGAGGAAAGATTTATTTTAGCTTCCAGTTTCAGAAAGTCACTGTCCATTTATGGGTGGGTGGCTGGAATGATAACTTCAAAGCTTTTTACATGCCTAAGCTAAAACCATGATTCTTATCCAGCACTCTTTGACAAAAAACACAAAAGTGATTCTATAAAGGTCTTTTCAGTCAATAACACTGGAACAAACAGGCAGTTATTGACAAGAGAAAAATCTCAGTCTCACTCTTACGTCTCGTGCGGTAGTTAACTCAGATTGCATCGTGGGCTCATATAGAAAATTGAAAGCTAGGAATCTTGGAAGAAAATATACAGAAAGTCTGTATTATCTTCAACTAGGCAAAAAATATTTTACTTGAAAATTACAATTAACTAGAAGAAAAACCTACATTAGTCTTTATCTAATGTAAAAGATTTGCGCGTAAAAAGACAAAAAGACTCACTGAATGCTGGCATTCGGGAAGTACATTTCCATCAGATGAATAGCTTTTAGAGTACACAAAGAATGTCCCTAAGCGTATCAGTTAAGGGATCGATCAATTGATCAATCGTTCAAGACATAGACGGAAAGTCATGAAACGACATTTCACTAGGAAAAATGTACACAGGCCAAATAGGCAATAAGTATCTATCAAACACCATTAACCACTAGAAAATACAAATTGGAAACACTATAAAAATTTCACAATTCATCAACGAGAATGGTGAAAATAAAATGATAACAGATATTTGTGATGTTCTAGATAACTAGACTATTTGCTCATTGTTGGTGATAATTTTACAGCTATTCCATAAAACATCTCATGTTCTTTCCAATAGACATGCAAGTCACGCAGAGGTGTGACTTGTGCTGCGGGCTCTTATTCTAAAGAAATTGCACTATGTTCACAAAGAAGCAGCACAGAAATATTTAGGTAGAACGTACTGACATCTCCCAGCTGGAAACAACCAGATGTTTTCCACCTTCAACAAGTGAACAGTTAAACAAATGGCGGTACATTCACACCACGAAGAATAATTTAGAAATGAAAGAGAGCAAACTGCTGATAGGCACATAACCTGCAAAAAATTAAGTTAAGAGAAAAAATCCATAATCAAAGATTACAGACTCTGTGCTTCCATCATCATGGTCATTATATGTTGTTAAAATGACAAAATTATAGAAACAAGAAATAGACTAGAAGCTGAAAAGTATTAAGGAAAGGTTGGGGTGTGTAGGAAACACCACGTGCCTACACATTGACGAAATGAGCGATCTGCTTGGTGATAAAAAGGTCTGGATTTCTCCAGTCTCAATGTCAGCATCATGTTTTTAATATATAATTACACTTTTGTAAGAAATGTTTATTGAGGAAAATGAGTAAAGAATTCACTCCATCATTATTTACTACTTGATATACACCTATAATTATTTCAAAATTGGAACATTCAAATATTCTTGAGCTGAAGTCTTGTTACTCTTTTTATTTTAATAAATCATTTATAAAATGACTTAAATAAGTAAAAAAAAATTAAAATTGACCTACTAGATCCAGATGTTCAGGGACAGAGTCTCTTTTTGCCTATATATTGAAGCACAGGTAATAAATAAAAACGACCCATGTAATCTGAAGCCCCTTGTAGTGCATTTTATTTCATAGTCTATATCATTACAAACTTGGAATCATATCTAGAGACACAGTTCTGTTTTCTTTGATGTCGTTGGTTTGAGCTAATATATTTTGCTGGTACAGGATCTTTGTAAAATAAATGTGAAGCATTCTTAGAACTGCAATTGAGGCCTCAAGAAAGAAGCAGTTTTCTAAATCAGGATCTATAAAGAACAGAACATGCAGTTTCATAAATTATAAATAATGACTCTCCTACCAATAACTCACAAGTGTGTTATTTGAATATTGCTTTGTGGAATATTAATTATTTATTTGTCATGTGTCTGTGGCCCAGAGGCATGCATGAATCAGAATTCTTTTACACAAGTTCAGTTACGCTTGTTCTTTTAGAGCTCATGGGTGTTATATTCCCTGTTGTCAAGTTGCCTTCAGGTTTCAGGTTAATCATTTGCATGAGGAATTTTCTTGGGATTTACAGGAAGTGTCTTATCTGTTCCTTTGCCTAAAATCTCCAAAGAAGTGATTTGATTAGTTAACAGAACACGTGCACAATAGCAAAAAAACAGAAAATCCCTCAGTTATACTTTAAGTCTGAGCTCGGTTTTCAAATGAAAAACTGCAAATTTGCCCTAAAATTAATAAAAATTGTGTGATTATATCTGTCTAGACACAAAATTTTCTGGTATAACAAGTCCACCAAGAGATCAACATTTAGTCCAAAATTATTGCTTTGTTTGTTTTTAATTGAAGGCAGAAGTCAGGGTCCATGTAATCAGTCCAAATTCTCAGAATAAGCAAAAACATGAGCAGAATCAAAATAAAATTAAGCCAATAGCAAAAGATAAATTTTACAGCATAAATATGAAACACTGAGGACTTTTTTTTTACAGCTTTTTATTCAATGAAACCAAATAAAGAAAAAGGAAATTTTACTGGACATGTGTATACAACCAATTTAGATCTAATTTCATTTTGAAAGATTTCTTAAGATCTCATAAAAGTATATCAGATTCTTATGAGTTTTCTGGGAAAACTTGTGAAGAAATGTACTAAATAAAGCAGATATTGTTAAATAAGATGCTTCCTTCACCTTTGCAATCTCTGTCAGATGAGTCCTTGAGGGGGACTGTGGAAACTATTGATCTGTATGATGAAATAATAAAAGAACACATTAAAAGTCAGCCTTATTAAAGCAGTGAACATGCCTACCATGAAGAGGTAGCTTAAAATAACTTGTTAACATAGACTTTAACAATTGGAAACTCAGAGCATGAGCCGTTTATTTTTGTGACTTATCCAAGGACTAAAGTATGTGTCCTTGACATGTCAAAAGTGTTAAGACCTGCTCTAGAGGCATGTTCATCCTAATATTTTTAAAAAATGTACCTGAAAGAGGAGAAGAGATTTAAAAGGGTTGCAATCAAGAAGATAACGTGGACAGTCATTTCTCAATAAAATCTTAATGTACTTAAAAACTAGAAAGTCATTTGCATGTTAGTCTTCATTTTTAATTCAGACCATCTTACATAATTATTTTATTGAAATTTTTATTCAACACACAGCTCTTTATAATACTTAGCATGTATTTAAAATTAGAGATTAATGCAAATAAATCTCCTATTCATAACACACAAATCATAACTCGATTTGTGGGAGAGTTACATATTATTTGCTACATAAATGCAAATTTAGAAGCTAGAGGAATGGCACAATGGTAAAAGAGCTTGCCGTGCAAGCACAAGGTCCTGAGTTTGATTCCCCAGCACCACATAAAGGTGGGCATGGTGGTCCATGCCTATCGTCCCAGCACTCAGGAGGCTGAGGCAGGTGTATTATTCTGACTCCAAGACCAGCCTGGGCTAAAACAATGAGTTCAGGATCAGCCTGAGCTACAGAGTGAGACCCTGTTTATAAAAAAAAAAAAAGAAAAAAGAATAAATACAATTTTAAAAGGTTAAAATAAATCTCATATTTTGCATTAAATGATATTAATTAATTAATATTTGCTGAAAAGTAATACACAATATTTTATCAGACTAGGTCCTTGTACTGATGTTCCTTATAAAGGAGAGGCAACAGTAAAACATGGAAAACATCATTGCTACACATGTGGCCATCATGCTTCCCCCACCAGGAGACAAGGACAAAGAAAGGAGCAAAGCGAATACGGGTTATAAACTTTGTTTTAAACTCTCCGGTGCCATCAAGCTTTCAATGACTGTTATCAAAAATCTAAATGCTTACTGTATAAATTCCAAGAAACAATAACAAAGGACAAGCCTGAACTCAAGTATCTGAACTCAATAGCTAGGGAAACACAAAATGTATATTAAAATACACAACATCACGATTTTCTGAGCATTATATATCAGTAGTGCAATTGAGAATTTCTATGACACAGAGATTTCAGAGCACTAGCGAGGATAAGGTCTAAGTGTTGTTCATAAAGAAATGAAAAACACCATGTGCTAATCATTGATTCGACATGCAATGAGTATTCACACACTCATTTGGGTATTTCACCAAACATTGAATGCACACTGAAGAAAAGTGAAGTAAATATGGCAGTGAGGGATGTTTCTTGGTAAAAGGATACGCTGGTAGTAAGACAATGAGCTTTGCACAAGGATTTTGGAGACATAGAAAGTATTTTCATAAGAAGGGGTATCCCTTTATTAGGGTCACATTAAGGAATAAATGCAGACGCAGAAAGGAGTTGGTACAGGATGATTGGAACACAACTAAGGTTGCAAACCATAGCCTAGAGAATAAGAAAATGATATAGGTCAATTAGAGAATTGTTTTTAAAATTCATTATGGGCTGTATGCATTATGCCATTTATTTTTAAACACAGAAACACTAGAAATAGGTAAAAGGGGGGAGTAAAAATGATATGCCATGCCATAATGGCTATGGTGATAGAAGATAAGTAATGGATGAGAGAGAAGATTGAGAATACACATAGACAGATGACAGATAAATTTTACTCCTTATTCTGAAAAAGATAAGAAAAATTAAATTTAGAGAAATTTTAAATCAGTTCTCAAGATTATATAAAAAGCAATAGAATTATCATAAGATTTTAGCTCAGGCCATCTATCTTTGGAAAACATTACTTCCCGCCAAAGCCATTTCTTCCGAATACAGTCTAAAACTGTCATTATGTTACCATTCCCAGAACCTAAGATGACAAGAAACAAATTTTCAAAATGTTGAATGTTCAGGTTCTTTTATAAACAGTTTGAAAATTATCATAAGGCCAGGGGAAAATTAACTCTCTAACAATATTTGGCAATTCAAAAAAAATTTTTTTTTCTCTAAATAAAGCTGGAGAAATACATTTAGCAGGAAAAACAGGAAACCAAAAAAAAAAAAAATTACATAATTCTTTTAGAACAGATGAAAAGACAGTGATGGGAGAAGGAAGAAAGGCTCAGATAGTCATAAGAGCCTGTATGATATACTTGGAAAATAATTTTTATTTGCAGAAAATGTAATAATGTTGAGACTAAAGAAGACAATACAGCATAATTATACTTCTACATTGGACAAAAATATTTGAAATTCAATATGCACAAAGGAGGATCCATGAATTCTGAGCCAAGGCACAGTTGTACAAATGCATTTAAATTTTTTAATTTTTTGAGTTGGAATTTTGTTTATCAATAGGTCTAGACTCCATTTCTGGCTGAATACAATATACAGAAAACATTTCTAATTCAGCATAACTTTAAAGTTAGATAATTTTAAGTTATATTTTTAATACAAGACTGAACTTCCAAAGGAAAAACACAAGTATTCTCAGGGAAGAGAAAGCGGAAGCACACTGTCAGGAGGCAAATGTGAAGGACTATCTACAGCAGAAGTGAATTTTAAGATATAATGCATAGGAAAAAAATAAAAATAAAAACCCATAGATTCATTTTGGCACCTCAGCTAAAAGAGAAGTTAAACCAAAGTTCTGTCTTTTAGTACAATCAACCACCTCTGTGATTTTTCCAATTTCTTTCTCTAGGAAAAAGGAAAAACAAAAATTAAACCAAGCAGAAATCTCTCCAAATTTCTTTTAGTTTTTTACCAACAATTTTCATCTTAAGGGTCTTAAAAATACAGTACAAAACAATCTTGAATAAAATTTTAAATTAAAGTTAACTGAACCTGGAGTGTTCCAAGATGACTGCAAAACTGAAATACAAATAAGTTCTAGATGAATTTGTAAAAAGCAATCTCAAAGCTCCTCAGAGGTAAAATCATAGCAAACAAGTAATTGAATTTCTTTAAAAAACTAATGAATACTAGAGAAAAGAGATCGCAATTAGTAAGATCAGTAAAAATAACAAACTATCAATGACAAAAATACAAAAAAAATGAGTCAAGAAACAATCGAAGAATTGATGTGAAGATTGGAAATATGGAAATACCACAGAAACAATACCAATATATTTCATATATGAATAGCCAAATACATCATTGAAATTCAATGATGCCAAACAGTCCTATAAAAGTGACCAGAAAAAATTTAAAATTTAAAAAGTGAAAACAGAACTATTAAACATTAAAACACACTATCTGGAGTAAAATTAATTGGATTCAGGTCACTAGAGCCCTAGTTGTCACCAACTCTTGTCCTTCTATGGCCTTTTTGGGATTGGGCTGCCCAGCTGAGGGGGAGTCAGGCAGATAACCTTCCATTGACCTGAAAGGGAGACTTCGTGCCTTGCATTACCACCTAAGCTCTGCCTCCTGCCCGATCCATGACTGCATTAGACTCTCAGAGGAGTGAGGACCCTACAGTTCAGTGGGCGTGCAAAGTATCTAGGTTGCATGCTTCTGCTGAGACGTTAATGCCCAGTGGAGCTAATGAGATGGAACCAAAGACGTGATGCTGGTTCCGCAGAGCAGCTACGGATACGGATAGACATCGTGGTGGGTTGTATAAGGATTTTGTTATATATTGCACTATGATATCAACAGAAATAAAGCCTGCAATACTAAAACATACTTGAATCAAATCACCTTGAAGTTATTACTCCCCCACCTTGTTCACAAAATTGGTCCCTGGTGGAGATCTCCATGTAGGACCTTCTCACTGAGGAGAAATGAAACCTGAGCATTGTTTTAATTCATGTTTCTCTGAAGGCCAGTGATGTGGAACCAT
>PVKB01005593.1:0-91142 GCA_004027205.1 Ctenodactylus gundi | reverse complement strand
TGCATGAGATTGTGAAGGAGAAGCCTAGGGTTCAGTGGAGACCCCAGAAATTTGGAGAAGCCAGGACCATGGGTTGTCCTCTGAGTAAAGCCACAAGTTGTGAGTGGAGCCAGCTCAAAGAAGAGAAGACAGAGGCTGCAGCCAGAGGTGACACTATAGGGGTGGGGCACCCCCAAGCCCTTTGGGACTCACATCTTGTCCCCGTTTGCCCCAGTGCTGGATATGCAGCTATAGACTCAACCCTTGCCTTGCTAGATTTAAAGCTTGCTTTGGTGCGATTGCTTTTTATTGTTCTGTTCCTCCCTTTTGGAATGGGAGTATTTACCCTATACCATTATATTTTGGAAGTGCTTAATTTTTTGATTTTCACAGGTCCTCACAGCTAAGAGTTTGCCTTGCATCTCAGAGGAGACCTTGGACTTGGGCTTTTCAGTGACACTAACAGTGTTAGGACTTTGACAAGTCTTAGAGAAGAACTAAAAGCATTTTTCATAAGAAGGTAGACATGTGTCTTTTGGGTGCTGAGGGGAATGCTATGGCTTGGATCTTGAGTGTCCCCCAAAAGCCTTGCGTATTTGGAACTGTGTGTTATTGGGAGGTGAGGCTTGGCTGGGAGAGGCAGATGCTTGGGGTTGGGGGGGTGGCACGTAGCAGCTTGAAGTAATTAGAGAAAGAAAGAAGAAACCTTGTTATAGCTTCTTCCTGAGAAGGTTCTGTCCTTGCCTGAGTCTGAAAACTTCCTTTGGTGCCTGTTCCACTTGGCTCGCCTCCGGAACACCCTCAGCAGCTCTCTAACCTCTGCCATGTGCTTCCACACTTTGCCAGCTGCCTATGAGTGGACTGTGAGGCCCTCTGAAATTGTAAACTAAAGGAAATCTTTCCTCCCTTCAGTTGTGGGTGTTTGGTATTCTGTCATAGCAATGAGAGTATAACAAAGACAATATATGATTTGCTAATATTTTCTCCCATTCAATGGGTTGTCTTTTCACTTTTAGACAACATTCTTTGGAGCCAGAACGCTTTTAATTTTGGTGAAGTCCAATTTTTCCTTTTTTTGGTATCTTGGAATTTTTGTGTCATGTCAAAGAAACTACAGTTATGAAGATTAACACCTTCGTTTTCTTCTAAGAGTTTCATTGGCTTTGTTCTTACATTTGGGTATCTCATTCCTTCTGAGTTAATCTTCATATATTGTATAAGTCATGAGTCCAATTTCATTCTTTTGCATGTTGAAATCCAGTTTCCCTCAATGCATTTTCGAAAAGGTCATTTTCTCCCATTGAATGTTCTTACTTTTGTGAAAAATCAATTGGCCATAGTTATATGGGTTTACTTCTGGAATCTCAGTTCAATTCCATTTATCTATGTCTCTCTGTATGTCAGTACTAAACTTTCCTGACCATTACAGCTCTATAATTAAGTATGTAAGTGTGAATCCTCTAAATTTGTTCTTCTTATTCAAGATTATTTTGGGTCCTTTGCATTTGTATATGAGTTTTGGGCTAGACTGACAATTTCTTTAAAAAAGAAAAACAGCTAGGATTTTAATAGGGATTATGCTGACTTGGTAGATAAATTTTGATAGAATTACCATTTTAACAGAATGAAGTTGTTTAATCCATGACTATAAGGTACACTTTCATGTATAGAGATCCTTAATTTCTTTTAACAGTGTCTCATAGTTTTCAGTGCCTAAGTTTTTCATTATCTTTATTTATTTGTATTTCAATTCTACTTAATATAGTATAGTACACAGATTTATTTTCATATCTTAAACCATTGTTGCATTCCTGCAACAAATCCCAAATTGTCATCATGTATGATCCTTTTTACATGTTGCTAGATGTAGTTTTCTAGTATTTTGTTGAGGATTTTCTGCCTATATTATAAGGAATATTGGTCTGTAGTTTCTCTCTGTCTCTCTCTCCTCTCTCCAGTTTGGGATTAAATTTGGGGCTTCACGCATGCTAAGTAGGTTGTCTATATAGAGCTACTGTGTGGACCCACTATAGTTTTCTTTCATTGTGCAATCTTTATCTAGTTTTGGTGTCTGGGTAATATTTGGCTCAGAATTATATCATGGGGAACTGGCTCATGTGATTATGGAGGCTAATAAGGTCCTTATTCTTTCAATTTCCAAACCGGAGACTCAGGAGAGCTTATGGTATAGTACTAGTCCCAGTTTGAGGGCTTGAGAACCGAGAGAACAGATGGTGTAAATTCTAGTCCAAGTCCAAAGGCCTGAGAAGTAGAGACCTGATGGTATAAATCCTAGTTTGAGGGCAAAGACGAACAATGTTTCCACTCAGCAGCCAGGCATCAAAAGATAGGGAGAAAGGCAGGAAGACAGGGTCTCACTCTGTAGTCTAGGCTGGTCCTGAACTCACTATGTGGCCTATGCTGACCTTGAACTCGTGGTAATCCTCCTGCCTCAGCCTCATAAGTGCTGGCATTACAGGAATGCTACAGCACACCCAGCTATTCTGCGGTGCTGGGGGAATTGAACCTGGGCTTTGTGCCCCCTAGGCAAGTGCTCTAATCCTTGAGCTACACTCTCAGCTCCTAAGGCCCCCAGTCCCTTTCTTAGTTTTTATTTTAAAAACTAAAGCTCTTACCATATCACACAATTGCCAAAGGTTGACTTTAACATGCACTCCTCCTGCCTTAGCTTCTCAGTGTGCTAGAATTATTGGCATGTGTCACCACTCCCAGCTAAGTTTCACTGATTTTTAAAAATTGTTTTTATATTTTGTAATCAATCTTTTCTCTAATTTTCATCACTTCCTTATTTCTGCTTGCTTTGGGTTTAGTTTGTTTTTCTTCTTCCATTTTCTTAAGGTAGAAGATTAGGTACCTATTTGTGATTTTCTTCAATTTAAAAATAGGCATTTGCAGCTATAAATTTCCCTAATCTAATGTTTTCATTATACTCCATAACTTTTGATATGTTTTCTTTGTGTCTTTGTCCATCTCAAAGTATTTTCTATCTTATCTTGTTATTTCTTTTATAACTCCTGTGTTATTTAGGAGTGTTCTGCTTAATTTTTTTGTTTACAAATTCCTCAAAATTCATTCTTTTATTGACTTTTTTGAGACAGGGTCTCACTGTGTAGCCCAAGCTGGTCCTGAACTCAGTATCGAGCACAAGCTGGCCTTGGACTCATGACAATCCTCCTGCCTCAGCCTCACAGGTGCTGAGATTACAGGCAGGCACCATCATACATGACTTATGTGGTACTGGGGAATCGAACTCGGGTACTTGGTGCTTGACTTAACACTTGCTAGGCAAGGGCTTTAACCACTAAGCCATTCCTCGAGCCCCTCTTTTATTGATTTCTAATTTCATTCTTTCCAACTAATTTATTTCCAAAATACTTTTGTCTTTTGACTTCAGACATTTTAAATTTATTGTTGTTTTGCTGTTTAACATGTCATAATCTTGGAAAATATTCTGTATGCATGTGAGAATAATGCTGCCTAATTTGTTTATCATGTCGCTGAAATATTCTAACTCTTCCTTTTTTTTCATTATCCTTTTACTTTTAATCTATGTGTGACTAGCTTAAAGCATTTCTCTCATGAACAACATTTAATTGACTTTTTCTTTGTTTTTGTAGTGTTTGAAATCAAATCCAGGACCTCATGCATGAGAGGCAAGGGACCATTTAAAAATTTATTTTGTTATCAGGCATGGTGGCACATGCCTGTACTTTCAGCTATTTGGGAGGCTAAGGCAGAAGGATCACAAGTTTGAGGCCAGTAGAGAAAACTTAGCAAAGTTCTGTCTAAACAAGAGGGGCTTGAGATAAAGCTCAGTGCAGTCTAAGTCCTTGGATTCAATTCTCTGCTCCACAAAGAAAGAAAGACTATTCTGAGTGACCTCCATACAAGGTGCCAGCCAAGTAGGAGATTTGCTCAATGGATCTTCACATGTTCACCCAAAAGGTTGAAGTACAGTTAAAAAAAAGTACCTGGGAGAAGGAAAAGAGTTCCAGAAATTGAAAGGAGGCCACAGGCAGGTTGGAAACACTAAAGATGCACCACAGGCTGAAGAACATGCCAGCCTGCCTAGGAAGGAACATAAGCAGCAGTGAATAGCCGACAAAGACTAAAGTAAGCCTGGAGCCAGGAGCTGTGGGGATTAATAGCTGCTGGCAGCCCAGGCCTCCAGAAATGAGCCTGCAGGTAGTGCAAATGGCAAATGTACTGAAAACTTCCCCTTGAAAAGGCCTTCCTGAAGCTCAGCAGACCAGCTCAGGAGAAGCTGTTCCCAGCAGAGCAATACTAGGAAGGGACTTAGGCAGGAGCCATTCTGAAAAGAGCTTGAGTCTGAAGTGATTGGGTAACAGATGCCACAGATAGGCCATACACCAGGGCTTTTGGGGACACTCTTAACCAGTGCCTAGGGAAGAACTGTTACAAGAGACAGCTGCAGAGAGGGGAGAAAGAGAAATCCAGTTGAAATTCATGATATCAAAAATTCATTTGAGGGTCTGAGAGGACAGCTAAGAGGTTAATGCACTAGCCTAGAAAGTACCAGTTCCTGCCTGACTGTAGATGGGTGTCGTTCTTATGAAATACACAAAAGTAATGACATGAAAAGGCCCCAATATGAATGACACGGTAGAAGGAGAGGCAATAGTCAGATACGAAAGGGGTGAGCCTCTGGAAAAGGGGTGGACACAGACGCTCACCAACTCCCCAAACACCACGGTTCTAACGTGTTTCGGAATTTGGAATTCATGTATATATAAAAAATGTTAAACTCTATGTCATGTGAATTTTTTTGCTACAATAAAGTTTAAAAAATAAAGAAAGCAGAGGAAAAGAGCATTGAAAGTGAAAGTATAACAGAAGAGAAAATAAAGAGCCATCACTGGAAAAACAAAACAATGACATGATTCAGTAAAAAATATTAAGGCAGTTACTCTCAATGGTAATGGTCTTAATTTGCCGATCAAAATACAGACTGGCAGATTGGTTCAAAAAATAAAGCCAAACCTTTGTTTTCTATAAGAAACACACAGCAAAGAAGCACACAGATTGACAGATTGAAGGTAAAAAAAAAAAAAAAAAAAGGAAGGAAACTAAATACTAAGTGCTACTGGAGCCTGAAAACAAACAGGGGGGTATCTGTACTATTCTTAGACAGAGCAGAATTCAAGCCAAAACAGATCAGAAGAGACAAAGATGGACACTAGATAATGGTAAGAGGAACTTCCAACAGGAAGAGCTCACAATTATAAACATATATGTATCCATTGTTGGTGCACTCAATTACAAAAACAGAAACCACTGGACATGAAAAGTCAAATAGATCTCAATGCAATAATACTAGGGGACTTCAATACTCCACTTTCAGAAATAGACAGGTGAGCTAGGCAAAAAACAAAAAAGAAACATTAAAGCAAAATTACACTGTGGAACACATGAATTTGACAGGTATCTACACATTGTTGCTTCCAATATCAATATCAGCAGCATGTGGGAACTTTTCTAACATAGACAGTATCTTTAGACATAAGACATGCTTAAATAAGTACAACAGGATTGAAATCATTCCCTGAAAACTTTAAGACCATAGTGGAAGAAAACTAGAACTATATGGCAAAAGAGGCTATAGAAACTATACAAATACATGGAGATTAAATGATACATTATTGAACAAGTGATGGATCACAGAAGAAACAAGGGAAGCAATAAAAACTTCCTAAAGTCAAATGCCATTGGAAGCACATCATACTAGACTCTATGGAACACAATGAAAGCAATACTAAGAGGAAAATTTATAGCTATGAATGTAGATATGAAAAAAGAGCAACCTCAAATAAATAATCTAATGATGCAGCTCTAAGTCCCAGAGAAACAGGAACAATCAAAATTCAAAAAGCAGTAGTAAGGAAGAAATTGTAAGAATCAGAGCAGGGATTAACAAAATTGAAACAAAAAAGTACAAAAGATCAATGAATCAAAGAATTGGTTCTTCCAATGGAGTTATTCTAGTATGAGAAACCCGGATTATAATTATTTCACAGAGCTAAATGGGGAAGGGGGATAGTGGGAGGGTCAACAAGAAAGAGGGAAAGGATTTGTAATTTTGACATGATATATATATATATATATATATATATATATATATGCACAAAATACTCAAGTTCAGTGTAAACATTATGTATCACATATGTACATATAAATAAAATGAGGGAAAAATTGATAAACTTCTAGCCAAACACACTGAAAGAAGGAAACATCAATGCAGTTATAAATGAAAATGGTGAAATCAAAACATACGCTGATGAAATCTACAGGATTATAAAAATACTATTTTGAAAACTTATATTCCAATAAGTTTGAGAACCCAGAACAAAGGGATAAATCCCTAGGCATATATGAGATACCAAAATTGAACCAAGACAATATAAAGACCCTAAATAGACCAAAAACCAGAGATGAAATTGAGGCAGTAACAAAGGGTCTACGAACAACAACAAAAAAAACCCCAGAACCTAATGGGTCAATCGCAGAATTTTATCAGAACTCTAGGGAAGAGTTAATGCTAATGCTTCTTAAACTTTTCCATGAAATTGAAAGAAAAGGAACACTGCTAAACATCTTCCTGGAAGTGAGCAGAATGACAAAGAACCAGAAAAAGAAAGAAAACTAAAGGTCAATTTCTTAATGAGTATAGATGCAAAAATCCTTAATATACCCACAGACAGAATGCAACAAATAATTAAAAAGATCTTACACCATAATCAAGTCAGCTTTGTCCTAGGGATGGAAATCAATTAATGTAATAGCAAGGACAAAAATCACATGATTATCTCATTAGGTAGAGGAAAAAACCTTTCTCAAAACACAACATCTTTTTATGACAGAACCCTGGTGAAAATAAGTATAAAAGGATCTTACCTAAAGATGATAAAAAGCAACTCATAACAATCTCGTTGTCAACATCATCCTAAATGGGGAAAATCTGAAGCCTTTCCCCTAAAATGAGCAATAAGGCAAAAGGGGGTCCACTCTCTACCGGCCTGTTCAGTACAGCGCTCAAAACCTTAGCCAGAGCGATCAGGCAAGAGAATGGAATAAAGGGAATATGCATAGGAAAGGAAGACGCCAAACCATCCTTACTTGCAGATGACACGAGCCCTTACTTAGAGGACCCCAAAAACTCCACCAGAAGACTCTTAGAACGAATTAACAATTTCAGCCAAGTTCTGGACATAAATTCAATACACAAAAATCAATAGCATTCCTCTACAGCAACAATGAAAACACAGAGAAAGAGATTTTAAAAATCCATTTACAATAGCTTCTAAGAAAATTATATACGTAGGAATAAACTAAGCAAGTGAAAGACTGCTATATTGAAAACAGAAATTGAAGAGAAAATTAGAAAATGTAAAGACATTCCCTGTTCTGGTTAGGCAGAACCAATACTGTCAAAATGGCCATACTACCAAAACTAATATACAGATTCAATGTGATTCCAATCAAAATACTAATAGCATTTTTTCAGAAAATCAGAAAAAAATCTTAAAATTTATATGCAAGCAGAAGAGACCCAGAATAACCAAAACAATCCTAAGCAACAAGACAAAAGCAGGAAGCTTCACAATACTGGATATCAAGTTATATGACAAAGTAACAGTGATAAAAATCACATGGAATTAAGCACATGAGACAGACAAGTGGATCAGTGGAACAGAACCGAGAGTGCAGAGGTAAGTCCAAGAACTCTCAGCCATCTGGTCTTTAACAAAGGGAGAAAAGATAGCCTCTTCAACAAATGTACTGGAGAAATTGGTCATTCACATGCTGAAGAATAAAATCAGACCCAGTTCTTTCACCATGTACAAAAATCAAATCAAAATTGATCCAAGACCTAGATATTAAGATGGAAACACTAAACCTGCTGGAATGTAAAATAGGCAAAGCCCTTGAAGACATAGGCATAGGCAAGGACCTTCTCAATAAAATACCCAATGCAGATGAGATAACACTATGAATTAACAAACGAGATTATATCTAATTAAAAAGCCTCTGCACAGAAAAAGAATAGGTAAAGGGAGAACTGCTGAAGGAGAAAAAACATTACCAGGTGCTCCTTAGACAGAGGAGTATTATCTAGAATATACATAAAACTGAAAAAAAATTGACACCTCAAAATATAAGACCTGACGAAAGAATAGGCAACTGAAATGAATAGACAGTTCTCAGGAGAAGAAGTATGAATGGCCAATAAGGACATGAAAAAATACTCAACATCTTCAGTTATCAAGGAAATGCAGATCAAAACAACACCGAGGTTCCATCTAACTCCAATGAGAATGGCTGGTATCAAGAACTCAAAAACAACAAATGCTGGTGAGATTGCGTAGAAAAAGGAGCTCTTCTTCATTGTTCTTGGGACTGTCAACTGGTACAACCATTATGAAAAGCAGTATGGAGGTTCACAGAAAGTAGCAGAAGATATTCCACTTGAACCAACCATACTTCTAGGTATCTTCCCAAAAGAGTGACTTGTAAAAAAAAAAAAAAAAAAAAAAAGAGTGATTCCTGTTTATCCTTGGAAGCAGCCAAAATGTCCAAGAACAGATAGAATGGATAAAGAAGATATGGTATATTTACACAATGGAGCACTACTCTGCCATAAAGAAAGATACATTTGAATTATTTGTAGGAAAATAGATGCACCTCAAGACAATTATGCTCAGTGCAATGAATCAGATACAGAAGACTAAATATCAAAAGGTTTTTCTCTTTTTTTACATGGTTTTTCTAATGTGAAAAAATCAAATTATAAAAAGAGTAAGAGATGGAAGAAAGGTAAGAAGATAGATTTTGTTGAGAGGGAGAGCAGATGTGGGCGGGTGAGGGTGTGGGAGAGGAGGGAAGTAAACTGACCACAGTGCGATGTGTAACTGCACCAATTTCTCAAGCTGATTGTTATTGTTATTATTGCAAATATATGCTAATAAATGATTTTTTAAAAGACTAGTCTGATAGAGAAATCCATTTTTCCAATGTCTAACTTTAATCATTACACTTAACTGTAATTACTGGTAAATGTTATTCCTTTATTCATCGTTACTATTTTTTCACAGATACCCTTCAGTGTGCCATTATAATTTTCTTGTTAATATAAGTATACATAGGAATATATTATGTACGTATGCATATGTATATATACCTAATGGTTGCCTGGGTATTAACAATTAGCATCTTAACTTTTAGCAATATATTATGGATCAATACCAGTTTATTATAACTCCAATTGCACACTGACACTTTGCTCATATACAGCTTCATTCCCACACCCTTCTCTTGTGTTATCATTGCCATACAAATTATATTTTTAAACATTGAGCACTTATCAAAGCAGTCCTATAATTATTGTTTTGTGCAGCTGTCTTTTTACTCAGGAGAAAAAGTCACAAGGGAGAATAGGTTTTTGTTTTTATATTTACTTATGTAGTGGCCCTTCCTGGTGGTCTTTATTTTTTTGTGTGGATTCAAGTCACTGTAGTGTCCTTTCTTTAATTTCAGCCTTTAAGAATTCCTTTTAGTATTTCTTTCCTTCCTTTTGCTCTCCCCCTCCCTCTCCCGATCCCTTCTTTCCTCCCTCTGTCCCTCCTGCCCTCCCTTCCCTTCTCTTCATTTCCCTTTTATTCTCTCTCTCTTTTCCTTTTGGTGCTGGGGATTGAACCCAGGACCTCAGACATGCTGGGCTACATCCCGAGCCCCTTGTGGTTCTGATACAACAGGATTAATATTTCTTGTAGCATTGCATTGCCTCAGTGTTTCTTTTCTTATGGATGTATTAATTTCTCTTTTCATTTTTGAATAGTTTTGCCAAATATTGAATTCTTGGTTGCGTTTTCTTCCTTCTGCACTCTCGGCAGATTCCTTGCACACGAAGGAATGCTTTCCTCTTCTTCCTCCCCCCCCCCCCCCAAGTCTGTCTTTAGGTTTTGAGATTTATGATGAATCTTGACATGGATCTCTTTACTTTGATCCTATTTGGAGTTTGTTGAGCTTCTTGGGTGTTTTGATAATAACTTTTATCAGATTTGGGAAGTTTTGAGCCACTTTGTCTTCAAATACTTTTTGTCCCCTTTCCTTTCTTTCTAGGATTCTCATTGTATGTGTGTTAGTATGCTTGATACTGTCTCACTGGTCTCTGAAGCTCTGTTCAGTTTTCTTCATTCCTTTTTTTAATTTTTGTTCCTTGGACTGGATAATATCAGTTGAGTTGTCTTCAAGTTTGCTAAGTTTTTAGCGCTTGCTTAAATCTGAGCTACTGAGCACCTCCAATGGATTTTTATTTCAGGTATTGTACTTACTGATTATAGAATTTCTACTTTGTTCATTTAAAAATAATTTGTCTTCTGAGTGATATTTTAATTTTGTAAGACATTTTCTCATACTTTCATTTAATTTTTATTATAATTATTCAATGGCATTAATTGTACAAATTAAAGGGTTTCACTGTAACATTTCTGTACATACATACACTACACTGACTGTATCACCGGCTACCTTCTGCTGCCCTCCCTACTTTCTCCCTTTCCTCCCACAGTCCACTTTTTCTTCCCTAGTAGTGTGTCCTCTGATTTCAAGTCTTTTTTTTTTAAGTATTCACATATGACAGAAAATGTAATTCCTTTAATTTTTGTATCCATTCAAATAGCTCACTGATAGCCTTTATGCAGTAGTGATAATTTCAGTGTTTGAATGTTCACAGAGAGATGACAGAGACTGATGTCTCCCCTTGTGTGTTCGCCATACTTGTTACTTGGTATGTTTTATAATTTTTGTTGAAAAAAAATCGACATTTTGCATTATTAAGGTGGTTAACTGTGGAAATAAGGTTCTATGCCCAGATTTTTTAAACTGCTGGTGATGTTTGTTCACCTTTTTTTGCATTAATTCTGCAAGGTCTACTTCTTGTCACTGTGTGGTCACTGAAGTCTCTGCTTGGCTAGGTTAATGACCAGCTAATGATTAGACAGGTTTTTGTAATCTCCTGGAACCAGTAAGTCTCTCCTGTATTTGTATGTGTGTGCATCTGTGTGTGTTGCTTAGGATGGAAGCTAGCAAGTGCTCTAATACTGAGCTATATCTGAAGTCCTGCTCTCTCTGTCTTTACTAAGATACTCTGTGCCTTATCACTTCACTTTGCAGGACTTGCAAAGACAGACAAGGTGAGAATTTAGGTCTCCCAAGGTTTTTTTCTGAGCATGTGCACAGTCTGGGGCACGAACAGTACCTTGTGTCTGTCTATGTATGGACTTCCAGATCCTTAGGGATATACTGGAACTTTTCAAAGCTCCTATGGATGTCTCATTCCCTGGTATTTACTTTTAAGCTTTTTAGTTAGCTTAATGTTTGCCCCAGCTGTTATCTATTGTGTTGGGCAGCTGTGAATTTAATCATTTGCTTCTAACTGTTTTTTGATAAACGACCTAAGGAAAATGCTTTTCACATTGACTGTGCTCTTGAATCAAGTGTAATGAAGAAAGCTTTGCAAGTGAGGTCTTCCAAAGAACTACCAGAAAGGCCAAATAATTCTTTGGGAATGAGGCTCTGAAGGCGTTCCAGCACTAATCTGCTCCTTCTGGTGGCTGCCAGGCTGCTAGTTTTCACTGTGATGATAGGCTGTTTCTTTTCAAGGCTACCACTTCTACTTGTTTTTGTAAATAAGAATTGTTGGGACACAATTTCCTTTTGTGCTACAACTGTAGAGTTGAGACAGAGTCTATTTAGTCTGAGAAATCTAAAATATTTATGATTTAACCCTATGTTGAAAAAGTTTTCAGACGCTCACTGTTTAGTAGAAATATAATGTAAGCCACATATGTAATTTAATTCTTTGAGTAGCTACACCAAGAAAAGCAGGTGAAATTAATTTGAAGGATATCTTTTATTTAATCTTAATATATGAAAATAGTATCGATTCAACATATGCTCAATCTTAAATTACTAGCATCATATTTATACTTTTTAATTTCTGTTTCAAATCTGGTGTATATTTTACATGCACAGTACATCTCAATTTGGACTAGTCACATTTCCAATGCCTAACAAGTGGCTGGTGGTTACCACTTTGGACAGTGTAATTCTAAACCACTGTTACTCAAAATACGGTCACTGGGCCATCAGTATTATCTTATCCAGGAGCTTGCAAGAAAGTCACAGTCCCAAGCTCCACCCTGGAGTTACTAAATCAGAACTTACATTTTAAAAGTTGTAAGTAATCAGTTGCACATTAAATTACCTGCATATTGAGGTGCACAACCACATAGAACTTTACTATTTTGCCTATCTTTGGGATAAAGGTCCAGTGTACCAACAATCTTCTGGTCATTTGTCATTCTCTTCCTAAATTATGGTCGAATTGTCTGAAAATGAATCAACGAAAGTGACAGCGCACCAGATGCTATACTAAACACTGTAGGACTTGCTGAAGAGGACATGGTCTCTTCTCTCAGGGAGCTCACAACTGTTCAAGGATGCGCTCTAGGGAAATTGCTCTGTACGAGAAGTACAGGCTTCTTCCTCAGGAAAATCTTTTAAACAGCTCCTCCATCTCAAGTGCAAATGCGGCAACCAGGCAGTGGTTCAGGCAGGCATTCAACTCAAGAGGTTCATGGGACAGAAACAAAACAGTTTCACTCCATTTGAAATTGGCTCATGGCAACTGTCTGAAGCAAACACTTAAGCTTTAGGACATAAACTCAATGGGGTTTTCTGAAAGGGTAGCGACTCTGTGTTTGTATAACAGGATGCTATAACATTCATCATGCTCGGATTTAGGAACTATGTACTCAAGTCAAGGGAAACCTGACAGTCTGATTTCCAGGTTCCAGTGACTTAGAATAGGAATTCCTATTTAAAGAAACAAAAATAAGAAATGAGGAAGTGCCAATCCTTGTTTCTCTATGTAGGTGTTGACAAGCTATTAAATCATTAGGCTGTCTCTTGCCAGAAGCAGCAGAATAAATCTTAGAAGTTGACAAATGGTCAGCGGTTCTGTGTATGCCGGCACACTCAGAGGCACACACAAAGGGCACACTGTTTCCCTTGGTTTATCTCCTGGCTGTGTAAATATTTCATCTGACATTTGGATTGGATTCTGAGCTAGTTTCCCACCAAACTGATGATTTTTTAATCTGCTTTCATCAGCCTACAATAAACTGTCTAACCTGTCTGCACAGTATGGGATACTCTGCCCACTGGCAAACAGAATAAATGGAATGAGGAGATCCCTGACATACTTTTCTCAGATGTCTGAAGCCTTACTCAAGATCTGTCCAAGCCAGCAACACAAGCTATGAGGCACTTGCCTCAGCCCGTTATACCAGCACTCCTGAGCCCTTCCCAGACAAGACCAGTGCCAGTAGGAGGTCATAACACAGAAGTTGGGCTTGCCATTGTATTAAGACAGCTCTTTGGCTCAGCACAATTGTGCTCCTGCCAAAGATGAGGATGGCTACAATCTCATTCATTCTGGGTTGTTTTCATGCTGGCTTCCCTTCAGTTTCAGATGAGTTCCATCAGTTGTTCCAAATGTAGAAAATACTGTGATAACCTAAACCACAAGTTACTGGCCCAGAAAGTCCCCGAAGCACTGATATACGCTGCAACATGGATGGTCCTTGAAAGAGGCCAGTGATAAAAGGCGTATTGCAGAATTCCACTCAAATGAAATGCCACAGCAGGCATATCTATAGAGATGGGAAGTAGCCTACATTGCTAGGGATTGAGGGAGACAGAAGCTTAATTGCAAGTGGGATGAGATTTCTTTTGTGGAAGATGACAATGTACTGGCATGGCTGCACAATTTTGTGATATGCTAAGAACCACTACTTTGCATACTTTAACAAGAATTATATCAAGAAAGCGGCTTGAAAACAAGTAGTGGGCACTTCAGAGGCTGAGGCAGGAGAATTGCTGTGAGTTTGAGGTTAGCCTGGCCTACAGAGTGAGTTCAGGACCAGCTTGAGCTACACAGTGAGACCCTGTCTCAAAACAACAAAACAACGACAACAACAACAACACCCTAACCCCCGAAAATAAGGAATACTCATTAAATGTTTTCTTCTCTCTTTCCCTTAAAAAGCTCTTACAGATGAATCCTCTCAGCCTTGCTACTCAGTATCGTGATTATGGAGAAAGAAGTGAAAGACAGGTATGTAGGTTGTTACTAGAGATGCTGTAGGAACAGAAGAGTCTGCCCAGTCTACTGCTGCAGTCCTCTGCCGTTCACTCATCCATCCAATAAGGGAAAGTTGGCTGTGCACTAGTTACTGAGAAAACATTATTAAGCTCTGCCCTTTCTGTTAGGAGCTTATGAGAGTAATGATCTTAACACTGACACTGAGCACTCCCGGATTCATGAATTGCCTATTGGACCATTAAAGGTTAAAAGGCATTAACTACAACGTTAATGTTATTGATATTCTAATTCTTTTTTGGAAATTGGGAATTCATGAATGATACATTTCTCTAAATGTTCAATGCCTGAAGTATAAAGTATGCTGGGTAATTTATGCTAAATAGTAAAGCAAAATATTAAAAGAAAAAGGAAAGATGCAAACTTCCAGTTTCCGCAAGACACAAGAAGCAAGGGTATTTGACAAAAATAGCTATTGTGGGGGCTGGAAAAATGGCACAATGATTAAAGCGCTTGCATTGCAACTACAAGGCCCTGAGTTTGATTCCCCAGCACTAGACAAAGCTAGTCGTGCCAGTGCATGCCTGTAAATCCCAGCACTCGGGAGCCTGAGGCAGGAGCATTGTTGTGAGTTCAAGGCCGGCCTGGGCTACAAAATGAGTTCAGGACCAGCCTGGGCTATATAGAGAGCCAGACCCTGTCTCAAAAAAAAAAAAAAAAAAAAAAAAAAAAAAAAAAAAAAAAAAAAAAAAAATCCATGGGGATCTGTAGGCTTCATTGCCTCAGCGTAGATGAGGATGTGTATCTGCTGGCAAGGCTTTTGGTGCGAGGGTGGGGCAAGGTGGTCCAAAGGAACGCAGTTGTTCTTTCCTTCAGGCAGTGTATTGAAGGGGGAAATGACAACTGATCTGTGGAGTAATGCAGATGTGGCTTCAAATCTGAGCTCACACTTTCAATTCAGGTATTTCCCCTCTCCTAAAAGCTTCGGAGCTGCTCTTCCTATCTCTACCCATGCCTTCTTCAAGTCAGCTTTGCCACAGCTGCCTGAGCAAACTCTCAAAAATACAAATTGGATCTTGTCACTTTCTTACTGCAAATCCTCAGAGATGCCACTTCTTTGGTGGAGATTTTAAGTGCCTTAGCACACCACATGCAATCTTGGCTCCGTGGCCTGGTTTCCACTCACCTATCTAGGTAGGTGCATCGCCTCCTGCTTTACCTTCCAAGTTCATGTGATTGCTTACGGTTACATATAGGCACATACCCACCTGCATCCATCCCTTACCTAACAGGCTGTGATGCTCTCCTAGAATCACTTTCCATCATTCTGAGCCTGGTCCACAGCCAGGCCTCCCCTGGGTTTGGAAGCTCAATTAATGGCCACAGAGGAAACATTGGGGATAGTAAGATACTGGCGATAGGAGATATATTGATCATACAAAAAGGTCATTAAATTCTACCATAGGTTACTTCAAAATTATTTCATTTCAAATAGTTGAGCCAGGCCAGCATGGTGGTGCATGCGTAGAATCCTGGCTACTTGAGTGGCTTAGGTAGGAGGATTAAAAATTTAAGTTTAGTCTGGATAATGATACAAGATCCTGTGCCAAAGTGCATTTTAAAAGGAGTAGAGATGTAGCTCAGTGGTAGAGCATTTTTCTAGCATGACCATGGCCTTGGTTCAATCACCAGTAACCCGACCCCCCCCCCCCAACTAAACAAGCACTTCTCATACAGTAATAAAAATCCAAAAGCAGAAAAAATGTAACAGAAAAGTCCCTGTGGTGTCCTAGATACTGTGTTCCCTTCCCAGTGTTTTTGCAACTCTTCAGCAAGTTGGGCTGCATAAGGCAGCATAAAGCTGTCACTGGGATACAATGTGGTAACACATTCTCTGCTGCGTCCTGTACTCCTCTTTTCATCTCACTGTTTGTCTTGGAGGCCTTCTCACAATGTATATTCTATTTAACAGTGATAATCTCTCCTTTGGATTTTTTTTTTTTTTTTTTTTTTGAGAAAGGGTCTTGCTCTGTAGGCCAGGGCTGACCTTGAACTCACAGTAACCCTATCTAAGTCTCCTGAGTGCTCAGAATACAGGAGTGCGCCACTGTGCCCAGCTTATGTGGTGCTGAGAAATCAAACCCTGGTCCTTGAACTTACTAGGCAAGTGCTTTATCTGCTGAGCTATTCCTCTATCCCTTGCTTGTAGAATTTTATAAATCTACTTCTGAAGATACCTTTCACTGATCACTAGAGGGAAAACCTAATTTTTGTTTTCAATACATCTCAGTTTATTGTCTTTTTCATTAAAAATGCCTTTCTTTTTGTTTTCTAATTGCAAAGGTTACACATTTCATTTGTAGAAAACTCAAGGGGATATTTTAAAAGCACAAAACGAAAATACTGTTCATATTTCTAACATTGGTTAACAGTTGGATGAATGTCCTTAGCATTTTTTTTCTATTCATATCATATATCCGTATTTTATGAAGGGCTGACTCTCAAATTTGCAAGGGAAGTGTGAGATGAAACATACCAAAGAAAACATGTTCCAGTCAGTAAAGTACCTTCAGTGGCTGAGCCCACTTAAAGCACACAATGGCTGACTTTACAAATGGGAAAACCAAGGCAAAAAGAATCGCTCAGTCACATGGCTTAAACCACGAACAAGTTGGGATTTGAACCCAAACCTATAGACCGTAGGTTATACTCCTACTCAGTGTACCCTATTGACTCTGTCAGTTCGGTAGCGTTTAGCAAAACAAAAAGGCACACACTGTCTGGCCCAGCAGTTCCATAGCAAGTCTATACTCCTCAGAAACTCGCATGACACCCCATGAGCAAGTGTAAGAAACTCACTACTGAGGCAAAAAAGCAGGACCAACTCAAATGTCCATAAAGATGTGCATGTAAGAATAAAACCTAGAATAGCCACATAATTAGTTAATCTACCACAATTAAACAGTTGGAATTGGATCTATATGGATGGATCTCAAAAACAACATTGGATGAAAAAAAGTAGGTAAAAAGGTATGCATGATATGGTATCATTTATATTAATTTTTCGAAAATAAAACCAGCCACTTCTCTCTTTCAATTTTTTTTTTCTTGAGACAGGGTCTCGCTCTGCATTCCAGGCTGGTCTTGAACTCATGGCAATCCTCCTGCCTCAGCCTCCCTAGTGCTGGGGTTACAGGCGTGTGCCACCATGCCTGGCTTTCTGTTTCAATTTTAAATCTTCTTTCTGATCACTGTGAGAGTGGACTGGAAAAACATACCTCAAATTTATGATGATGGATGCTTTGGGGGACATTGGGGGAAGAAGTGGACTAGGGATGACGATCATGATGTTCACTGTATCTAATGTAACTTACTTTTTAAAAAAGGCTCACAGGTAAGATAAAATCTTAACACATTTAAATTCAAATGATGGTAATATATGTATTTGCTATATTTTTCTCTGCTATTACACTATACTTGAAAACTGTTGTCACCTAAGGTTTATTGAGCATTTTCTACATACAAGAAAAGTATTTTGTATAGATTTGACTCATGAAATCCTTCCAAGTACCTCTATGAGGTGGGTATTGTATTAGCCTTACCTTACAGATAAGGAAGGTGAGATACAGAGAGGGAAGTAGCTTCCTTGAATCATACAGCCACTATGCAGTGGAGTCAGGGTTTAAACCTGGGTGCACCTGGCTCCAGGAATCGTGCATTTGTGTTATATTTCCTCTATTCTTCTAAAAACTCTCAAACTCTAAACAAAACAGCACAAAACTAAGACCCTAAATGCTTAGCAAATGCAACGTGGAGGGATGAACAGACTGTATAGTTGTAACCAACTGCTACCTTCCAGTATTTACTATCCGAGCCTAGAACTGGTGGTAAGGGATCCACTCTGGAGCCAGGCTAGCTCTAGTTCATGTTAGAATAAAAACCAAACCTCCTCTTCAAATCAAACCAAAACAACAGGCAGGGCACAGCTGGGGACAGTACGACACACACTCAATTTGAGCTGATATGCGAACTGGAGTTCACAAGAGTTAGCTAAGCCTAGTTCCTGGACTCCGAAAGGTCAGGCAGGGAGGAGCTGGTAGCCAAGTAGAGTGGAAAAGCCAAGCTGGGTGGAAATAGGGGAAGCCTTTGGTTTCTCAGAAGGCTTGTCCGGTCCCTGCAGAAGGGTGTGGGTACCTGGTGCTTGAGGACAGAAAGATAGAAGGGGCAGGTGTGTTGGTGGAGGCGTCTTCCTGCTATTATCTCTGGTTTTAGTAGAGAAATTTCCCCACTCCCTGATGGCATCATTAAAGCAGCCACCAGGCTTCTTGTAAATAACAGACAGGGGAACAGCAGGGTAGAGTGTGAAGAAGACTGCTCTGCTAGAAAGCTGAAGGCCGAGAGCTAAACATCTGAGCAATAAGGAGCAGCGAGAGGCGGGGCAGTGCAGTGGCTCTGTCATTCAGTCAACGTGGGCAAGCCATCTGTGAAATGGGGATAATGATAGTTGCAGTGAGGATCCAATGAGTTGATGAATCAAAAGTGCTTAGGGCAGTGTCAGGCACATAGTGTTTTAAATACTCTGTGTTTTCTATTATTCATTTTACCCAAGGACCTACTTGTTTCCAGGCCCTGTGGTGGGACTTGAGGAAAGAGACAGGCATCAGACATAGTTTTTGCCTTGAATTTAGGTTAACTGAGTTGACAGATGAATTATAGTAAAATAGAGTAAGTTCTCACAATATTTCAGGTACTACAGGATCAGAGAAAAAGGAGTGATACACTTTGGAGTGGATGGGTGACCAGGGAAGATTTCACAGATGACATAGTAGCTGGAACTTGAAGGAAGGACAGGGTTTCATTAGGCAGCTAGGTGGGCAAGGACTAGCCTGGCAAAAGTCATGGCTGAGTCCAGGGTTCAGGAAGTATAGTTGAAAAACAAATCAGGGTCCTGTGTTCTCTGCTAATGATTTCCAACTTACAAGCTCTGGAGTGTGTGTGTGTGTGTGTGTATATACATGTGTGCATGTATGAAGCAAGAAGAATGACATGATTAAAATTGTATCAGCTGAAAGTAAATGACAATGAAGGATGGGTCATGGATGGGTCACTGAAGGGAGAAGCTGAGTTGTACTGATACCCGTCCCTACCTCCCAGCTCCTCCCACAGTGCTCTCTTCATAATCATCCATCAATTCAGCTGCCCAATAAAGAACTTTGAAGTCTTTAGTGATGCTTCCTGTTTCTTCATCCCTACGCCTGCTCTATCAACAAGCCTTGTTCGTTTTGTCCCTGAATTTTAACAACCAATCACAAGAACCTCTTAACTTGGTCACTTGGTCTTCTAGTTCCTTTGGTGCCTCTCTCTAATTCTTTGTATAAATGCCAGAGTGATTAAGCTCCTCTCTCTCTCTCTCTCTCTCTCTCTCTCTCTCTCTCTCTCTCTCTCCTGTAATTGATTTATATCCTTACTCCACTTTGCATGTTGAGGCCCTATCCCCCAGTGTAGCTACATTTGGAACAAGGAAACAATTAAGTTTTAATACAGTTATGAGGAGAAAGTCACTGATGTGATAAAATCAGCATACTTATAAGAAGAGACACCAAAGAGATTTCTTGTACTGGTGCCTTGATCTTGAAACTCAAGCCTCAAGAACTGTGAGAGAATAAGTTTCTTTCATTTATGCTATTAAATCCATGGTATTTTGTTATAGCAGCCTGAGATGACTAATACATTAAGCTTTAGCTACATTACTGAAACTTGTTTTTGGACTGTGTTGTGTGACTTTTCCTTAATTGGTTGTCTGATGCAGTTCCTGCCTTTCTGCTAGGCTTTAAACCCCTAGGTCATGGGTCATGCCTTTGAAAACATCAGAAGCACTTACAGCCTGTTGGGCAGACAGTGGTAATCAGCAATTATTTATAGAAGTAATGGATGTTACTGCACAGGAAATACTCTGAGAATTTGTAGCTAGAAAAGAACGCTGAGACTCAAGTCACAGCCATCCCAAGTGTCTCTAAAATTAGTGTATTCCTCCCTTTCTATACATTTATTTCATCACCTGTGTTGTTTCTTCCTCCCCTATGCACTGTCAGGTTTAAACACAATCCAGTATTTTCAGAGCCTTTGCGAGGAAGCAGAGAGCTAAGGTTTTTGAGTCAGAAAGGCCACAGTTCACAAAGTTAGCTTTCTCACAAACCCTGATTGGAATAATGACCTTGTGCAAGGTGCCTTTCGGCACTGACACATCCCATCATCACAGCCACCTTGCAAGGTGGCTATGAGGATCATCAGTTTTGAAATGAGGAAAGTGAGCTACCAAGACATCGGGGAAGTCACCCAAGGTCACCTTGCCAGTTAAAGATCAGACTACCAAATGGTTTAATTCAAAAGTCCATGTTCTTTGTATCATGCCACAGGTGTCCATGGAGGACAAAGCTTAATGTTGAGAAAGAATAACCTCCTACATCAGATTTAATAGGACTCATGCACAGGAAAAATTCTGCACTTCTTTAGGGAAACTGGAAGCTGCCACCCTAATATTTAAATAATGTAAAGCCAGGTGGAATCAGCTTTTCAAAAGGGACTTTAACCTAAAGGAGATTATGTGTTACTTCCCTAGACTGAGCATGCCATGGGGCTAGAGGGTCAGGGATATAGCCCTCTTATTCACTTTTGTATTCTTAGAACCCTGTTCTGCGACTGGCTCCAGGAGGCACTCAATGGCTGTATGTGGAATGAATTTACTCAGTGTAGCTCCAGGGCTAAAAAATATGACATTTTGTGGCTTAGTATTGTGGATGCTATAAAGGTATAGCTATAGCGATTGGGTCTGAAAGAGCCAGTTACATAGTTGCTAAGGTTTGGAACTGAAGTATACTTTTGACAGGTTTCAGAGTCATGATGAAACAAGATTCCCTGATGGGATGTTCTCATGGACTGGATCCAGAAACCCAATAAAAGGGGTACAAGTGTACTTGCATATAATTTGCAAATGGTTTATGTCTAACTACATTTTCTGTCATCTATTCCCTGATGATTTTTCAAGGCAAAAATTTATTACTACTGTAAAGGTTATTGCATAATTTATAAAAATAATAAAAATTTATCTTTTTCCTGGAAAAAAAAGAATAGGCAGCACTGCGTTTCGCTGTCAAGGCTCTTTAGCACAGACAACTCGTATCATTATTATTGCCATATAAAGCATCTAATCAATCATATTTAGATTCTAATATAAAGCCTAAAATGTGAGGTATACCTATCCATATTAGACAATGTCAGCAAAGTTCCCGGGACATCAACCCCTATGTCATCACACAAGGACAGTCCCATTCACATACTTCTTTGGATTTCAATGGTTTAAGGGCCCTGCAAGTAGAAATGTGTGTCAGTGACCACTCAAGGCAAAGGCTGTTCTCCCTGTGTTGCACAAACAGAGCTGAAGTCCATTGGCCGCTACTCCTGCTGAGAGCAGAAGAGGCTGGGGGACAGAGAGCAGAACCATGAGCTATTCCCAGCTTCCAGGTGGAAGTTTTGCTTTTTAAACTGATCTTTGACAGGGTGGCAAGTAATAAACGGAAAGAGACACAGGACTCATTGTTAGGCCAGCATTTACTGAGGCCAGGTAGGTGAAAGACACTATATAAACATCACAGCTTAATAAGGCCAGCTTTCAAATCTACCACACTTTTCCTTGTCATTGTCTTAAAATACTATGTTTTATATTAAAAAAGGAAACTGCAATAATGACCAAAAAATCCAAACTCAACACAAATACCACTTACATTTGCCTTCCCACAAAAGACTCTCTGCACTCTCTAGAAACTTTTACACATGCTGTTCCCACTGCGTGGAATTCTCCTCATGGCTCCTCTCTGCCTGATGATACTCATCCTTTAAGATACAGCTTGTACGTCACCTCCTTTGTGAACCCTTCCAGCCCCTCATGAGGGAATCTTTGCGCTGTTCTGCAGACTCACAAAGCTCTAAGCAAGGAACAACTATCACACTTTACTGCAATATTTTCCTCGCACTTTACCTCTGTGCTGCATAAATTGGGCACACTGCTGATTCACCTTGATACTTCCCAGCACAATGCCAGTATGTGGCACTAGTCAACAAACAATGGCTGGAATTTTCTGGCTACTCTAAAAAAGAAACCTATTAATACATTATAGAGAACTACACAGCAACCTAACCTGGCTTTACACATAGTATATGCTCAATAAATTGTTGCTGGATTTGAATGAAGTAAAAATAGTGCTTTTCTTAAGTCAAGGCTATAGACACAATACTTGCTAGCCCCTTCATGAGACCACTATGGCAGGCAACAGTCTGATATGACAGGTACCCTGTAACTGGATGTTACAGTTGCTCCGAACTATCACTTGTGCTCGTACTTGTACCGAGAGTACAAGACATCCTATCTTAATCTTTCTCTTGAGAATAAGGAATTTGCTACACAGTGCCTTGTTGCATGGCTTTCAGATGAGGCAAAATAGGCAGGAAGCCACATGAAAGACTTAACACCTTTCAAAGGACCTGGAGATTTTTTTTTTTTTTTTTTTGCCAGTGTTGAGGTTGGAGCCCAGTGCCTTGTGGATGCTGGGAGAGTGCTGTACTACTGAGCTACACCCCCAGCCCTGATCTGGAGCTCATTCTCCCCTCCCCCTTCCACGTATAAGCTGTACTCCAGAGAGAACTAGAATGTAAGAAAATACCTTGAAAAGAACCAAGATGAGTACAATTTAAATTTTACCTTGTAATAAGAGTGAACAATCCTTACTAGTTTAGAGTTATAAATCTAAAGGTAAAAACTGAGTAAATATTATCTATATCAAAACAGTAAAAATTCTACTATCTTTTCTCTGGGGGGAGAGGGGCTAAAACCCTTTTTCTGTTCTGAAGAGAACTCATTTTGTAGTTTGAAAACTTTGCTTTTATGGGAGATACACCTGCTCGCAGCCCTTTAGTATAAAGTCATTGAAGACTTCCAGGCAACACAGGCACAAAATGGTGGATTAATCCCCCACTAGCCAGAAACCATCTAGACAGATACCAGAATCCTCAAGCATCTGGGTAAGAGGGACTGAGGTGCTTTTCCCCCAATTTGCAAAAGCCAGGCTGTTTTGTGACTTGTTGATTACTTACGGAGTCCTGGTTTAGCTCTGGTGAGTTAATAAATTAGGTAGGAGGACAAAACAAAAGTCTGCTGAGTTTAGCTGAAACTAACTTTGCTTCCAAGTCACTGTTAGTGCTGTTTGAACAGTAAAATAAGAGTCCAGAGATAAGCAGAGGGTCTCAGCGTAATCCCTTTCACCTCAGTTAGCTTGCAGTGGCATGGGTGAGAGAGGGACGATGCCAGCACAAACAGAACCACACAATGAGGGGAGGAAAGGAGGCCAACAATGGGTGAGAAGTTAGCTGACTTCACGTCGACCACCATATTAAAACCAGATGTGTCCAAAAGGTTGGATGAGAAAAACTGGAGTACTGATAGTGTGAACAAACGCTTTGTGCTTTCCTCCCAACACAGTATCATTACAGGGTGCCAGAGGTGTCATTTTCTTTCATTCCACATGTAGCACAAGTTAAACCGTTTCTAATTTTGTGTAATTAGATAGGTCTCGCTATATCCCTCAGTTGAAGGATTTTATGAGCTGCCTTGTTCTCTCTCCCTTTTGTGACAGCTTCTTTGGGGCTAGAAACTAACATTTGCTAACATTTCTTTCCTTCTGGCACCTGTCAGCTGGATGAGCTCTGGGAAAAGGAGGATGGGGAGGGAAGGAATGCGGTGTACTCCCACTCCAAGTGTCCTTGTATTGGAGTCCTTTTTGTCTCTATGTGGGGCATATCTAGTTCTGAGAAATGTTATTAAATACACACTCAAACAATGGGCAGAGGGATGAATAGAATGATGAACTCCTTATTTTTAAAATTTTGATTTATCACAAAATTTTAAATTTCTCTGTTTAGTAAATGTTGAGCTTGGGTGAGGTCCTAGCCCGAGATGGGAGCACCCTGCTCAGCGGATGAGGCTTGGCTCTTGGATATTTCCATCCACTTACTCTGAGCAAAGCCGACCGCTACCTATAGTGACCCCAGCATGACTGCCTTCTCTGTACTTCAGAGCAGAGTTTGAGGAGTCATTAGATACTTGACATCAGAATCAAACGCTATATAAACACAAGGGCTTTTAGTTCAATGCAGAAATAATAATTGCCTTGTGCAATTGAGACTTTTTTCCTGCAAAGGGCTTTAAAATTATTTCCCCTCCAAGGGCTTTCTGAGGGTCATTCTTGACCATTCTATGATGTCTCTGTGAGGTTGCTGAGTGGCAAAGGCTCTCCATGTGTGGATGGGGAAATCCAGAATCGAGGCCAATTTATGCTTCTGTGCTGTGGGACTTGTGCATGATTGATTATATGCAGGACCTGACCTCTCACCACAAAATTCTGTGGTTTCTATCCAATAATAAGAAAAGACAACTGAAGGGGTGCAGTATACAACAGAAATGGGTGAGTGACAGGGCCACCTGACGTCCCTGAGTACTTTACAGTTTATAAATCGCTGTCAGAGTTGCCCTTTCATGGATAGGCAGCATTCACTCCTATTTCACCAAAGCAACTGGATGGCAGAAATAAGAGCTCGGGTGCTGGCACTGTTGTGCAGGCCCTGAAATTCTCACGCTGGGGGCAAGGCAGCGTGTGGGTAAGCACTTTGCCTTCCAGGAATAGTACTGCTCTGAGACTCCTCTGTAGATTGCCTGGAACAGAGATTAAGCCCAGGGTTCTCTTTGCATTCCACTTAGCAGTTTCCTCATGCTTTCACTACAAATCAGCCTCAAGAATTCCTTTGCCAGCTGAGAATCTGAATGTTGCTTTGGCTAGAAAACATTATCTTATTTATTCCCATAAATCCTCCCCTCTTGTCCCTGATTATTTTCACCATGACATGGAAAGGGGAGGGGGGGGGCATTATGTGGGCATTTGGGTGCTGGACTGAAGCCACCGCTGGCAATGTTTGTTATCTTTGAGACAGACCAGCACGGATTAGAGAACAGTGACTTGAGAGGAAGAAAAGATGGTGAAGTCAAAAGCAGCAGCAAATCTTATCCGCTCCAGGACCTGGATTAGACACACCTGGAAAACAACAATTTAGCAAAGACAAAGATAGGGAGAGCTTCAGGAATCAAGAGCCAACAAGAGAGAAACTGCAGAAATGGAAGACAATCCAAAGAAAAAACAGAGCAGCTGGGAGTGCTAGTCCTAAAGGTAAGCCTGGAGGAGGGCGGTAGCAGAGGGATAAGCAACAAATAGGCGGCACTGGCCCCAAGAAGGCCCACAGGTGTTGTAGGCTGCAAATACAGTGTGGGCTGTCACTCCGAAAGCGACTCATTTGCCATGCAGGCTAGCATGTGGGGAGTAATAATGCACTGTGGTGCCTGCGTATTTGGGAGAGATGTGATCAGGAGCCATTATGAGAAGGGGCTTATGGTTTGAAACTGAAGCTTCTTTGGGAACTAGAAGTCACAGAATGGCCATACTTCAGGGTTTCTGGGATTAAATGACTGGGTGGGAAACAACAAAAGACAAAGTCGCAGACAGTGAAAGGCATAGTGACAGGCCCTTGGAAGGTCTGGGCAGCAGAGAGCTCAGGCTGTGGAGTTTGTGGTGGTCTGGCTCACTTCAGAGAGAAGCCAGGTGCATCATGGGTGGTTTTCTGAGGGTACTGGGTCTGAAAACACTGAGATTAAGTCCAGAGAACTGGTTGACGCCCCTCACTGCCTACTTTCAGCACAAAAGTCAGCGATCTGTTTGCATCCTTCATCTGCAAACATGCTCAGAGATATATTGTGGGCCAGTCATGTGCTAAATCTGGGTGCATTAGAAGAGGTGCCTCTGAAGTAAGTGGGGTACCATTCCAGTCCACAGCCTGCAAAACTAGGTGGGGGGAGCAGTGGCTCCATGTGCACAGAAAGGCACAAATGCTACAAGTTGCTGAAGTGAACATAGCCCCAGGCCTGCAGCACACCATCTTCTGACTTCCCAGTGGGAAAGACGGGGTAGCATGTACACAGCAAAAAGTGGATGAGGAAACACAAGCCAGGTTTTGACTCACTATCACTCACCCATAGCTGGTGGACTTCAATACCACATGATGGAAAAACCTACTGATTCAAGCACCTCAATACAGAGGAAATTTTTGGATTCATTTCTGTTTATATTTGTTTGTATTTTAGATTTTTCTTTCTTTTAGTCTCCCCCCCACCCCCAGGTCTTATTTTATTCTACTTTTTCATTGCTTTTTTCTCATATTTTTTCTCTGTACTTTTGCCTAATTTTATTTACTTTATTCTAGTCTTTAATTGGATTTTTAAGCTCACTTTCCTCTCCTAGTTTTTCTCATCTTCCAGTTCTCTCTTTTTAAAATCTCACTTAATGTTTGATTTTTCCTTTTCCCACCTCCATCATTTTATTATTATTATTACTACCAAGAATTAATAATTTTTAGTTATTAAGTTTACTTTAAGCAACTAATGCTGATTTCTTTTCTATTATTAATGGTGGTATATGGATTTCTTAGTAGAAGTTTATAGTATGTCAATATTTGGTTTACCTTTAAGCCTATCTTAATAGTATAGACATCTTTTCTATTGTTAAGGGTGGCACAGTTGTAAGTTTTAATTGGTTATTATATGTCAATATTTGGTTTGTCTTAGATTCCCTTCATGCTGTTGTTTCTATTGTTAATAGTGGTATAGCTATTGACTTTAAGCATTTTTCTTTTTCACTATATGCCAATATCTGGCTTGTTTTTGTGTCATCAATATTACTGCAGTTTGTTTCTCTCTTCTCTGGTGACCATGCCCACAAAGGAAGACTGGACACTAAGAAGATTCTCAAATATTAAGTTGAGTAGGTTGAAGATAGGCATAAATACCACAATATAATCAGACCCAAGGACATAGTACAAGGAAACATAACCTAGTTATAGAGGTCTTCACACTGCCATGCTGTTGGTGCAGGCCTATAATCCTAGCACTCTGGGAGGCTGAGAAAGGAGGATTGCAAGTTTGAGCCCAGCCTGGGCAACTTAGTGACTTAGTGAGAGCCTATCTCAACTAAACAATAAAAGGGCCTAGGGATGGAGCTCCAGATAAAGGCCTTGAGTTCTATCTACAGTACCACAAAAAAAGAGAAATCTTCACAGTAGGGTCAAAGTTTTTTCTACCCTAGCTGACCTGTGACCCTAAGCACAAAAGTCATAGGGACACGAGAAAGCAAGGCAATGAGAGGCCTCCCGAATGCCTAACTCTCCAAAAGCTGATCTTATGGGCCCCAAATAGAGAAAGTTACAGAAACAAAACTCAAAAATGAAATGCTCAAAATATTTGAGGAGATCAAAAGAGAAACATTTAAGCATGGAAGTGATGGATAGTGGGCTTAAAGAAGGTTTAACTAAACAGTTACTGGACTTAATAAAATGTTCAGTGAGCCTAAAGAAGACACAAAAACATAAGCTGATTGAGTTCAACAGGGTCAATAAAACATATGAATGTCCATTCTGGTAAAGAATTAGAAATTATGATGTGTTTGCTTTGGTGGCACATATGCTAAAAAATTATGAAAAGAGATCAAGCAAGCAGAAACTCAGGATATGAAAAACTGGAAGGATGGAAGTTGGTTTAAGCATTGTGAGGACAGGGTGTCATACTTGGAAGACAAGGTTGATGTAGTAGACAATGAGACACCCTAAAAACAAAACAACAAGAAAGCTGGTACCCTAAAAACATCAAGACAACAAAGAAGCTGGATTCGACAACTGTTAGGTGACTCAAAAGAACTCAGAATTATAGGAATGAAGAAAAAATTTAGAAAAGGACTCAAAAGATATCAAAAATTTATTCACCAAACCCATAGCAGAGCAATTTCCAATTCTAGGAAAATAATTCAATATTGAGGTAAAGAGGCATACAGAACTCCAAATAACCATGACCTAAAAAGAAATTTTCTACAACACATTATAATCAAAATTCTCGAAATTCAACACAAAGAGAATACTAAAAGCTTTAAGAGAACAAGTAAAAAAATAAGTGTTATGATTTAAACCTGAAATATCCCCCCAATGCTTCATGTATTTGGAAAGTGATTAGATTATGGGATACTTTACTCAGCAATGGATTAGAAATGATGATCTCATTTGTTGTTAAGAAATGAGGTCTGATCATAAGGGGTAGATCATGGAAGGTGTGGGGCTGCCCTGGAAAGATATATTCTTGCCCTCAGATCCCTCTTGGCCTCTTGGTCTTTTTATAGGGTTCCTGTGCTGTAACTCTCATGCTGAATTTTCTGTGTTGACTTTGGCTTAGAGATATCAACCGTCTTATTCCTTCCTGGCCATAGTAACCTTCTCCAGCCTTAGCAACCTTCTATGGCCCTCAACATTAACAACTTTTCTGGCCCTAGTAATTGGCTGACTAATGATGGCAGCCTTGACCTCCAGCATGAACCAATCTCCCATGAACCCACAGCGCACCTGTCTGCTCTCCCAACCTATCAGGTTACCCAGTTTCATCCTCTTCAGCCCTATCTCTCATGCACATTCTAGCTAAACAGCCCAATCTCTGATCGTCATGCTGACAAGTACACCCATAGTAAATAAGAGCTCTGTTCACCCCATAATTGGGTCCTTACATTTGAACTTGTGATCCAGGTGTAGAGTGTTAGGAAGCCTTATGCCTGGACCCGCTACCAAATGTAAGGTCATAGGGACAATAAACTTTAATTCCAAATTCTCTTGATGATGGTTATATTTTTGGTTTTGTCTGGGTGCTTCCTTTCTGCTATGTTTCTAAAGTGCTTTCCTCCATACCAGGACTTCCCATCATAGCTTGATGACCATGCATGAATGGAATGAAACCTCTGAACTGTAAGCCAAATAGATCCTTCTTCTTTTAAGTTGTAAATGTTGGGTATTTTGTCCCAGCACTGAGAAAATGATGAAATCAGTAAGCCTGCATGTGTTACACTAAATTTCTCAGCACAAATCCTGCAGGCCAGGAGAGGCTGGAGCAAAATTTTTCAAGTCCTAAGAGCAAGTAAATGGCAACCGAGACTTCTACCCAGAAAAATCCTTCAAAGCTGATGGAGAAGTAAAGATTTTTCCATGACAAAGAAACTCTATAGAAATTTATGACCACTAAGTCAGCATTATAGAAAACACTTAAGATAATCCTACACAGAGATAGAGATACCCTTAACACTACTTAAGAATCCAAAGGAAAGTATCCATCAAACGTGGAGAACAATTAAATAAAAGTGGAAAAGAAAGACAAAGGAATCAGCACTCGAAAAAATAATGCAATAACAGAATTCAGTAAGTCTCTTACAATGTTAACTCTCAATGTTAATTGTCTTCACTCTCTATTCAAAAGACAGAGACTGGCAGACTGGACCAAAAAACAAAACCTAACCATGTACTGCCTTTAAGAGACATCTCATCCACAAAGAAACATATAGATTGAAAGTGAGAGGATAGAAAACAATACTCTATGAAGCAGGAGCTTGGACAGAAGCAGAAATAACTATTATTTTCAGACACAGCCGACTGTAAGTCAAAACTGATCACAAGAGACAGAGACGTTTATTCCATACTGGTAAAGGGAACAATTCAACATGAAGAGATAACAAATTACCTATACATGCACTCAACATTGGTACTACCAACTTCATAAAACAAAAACTACTGGATATAAAAGGGCAGACAGACCCCAGTAAAATGACAGTAGGATTTAAATACTCAACTTTCACAAATAGGTTAACCAGACCCCCCCCCCCAAAAAAAATCAAAGAAATATCAGAGTTAAAGCACACTATGGAATAAAGGGACTTAACCAATATCTACAACATGTTTCATCCAACAACAGAATACACTTTTTTTTTTCCTAGCAGCATATACATTTTTTTCTCAAAATAGATCATATCTTAGGCTGTGTAGCATGAGTAAATAATAAATACAAATAAAAACAATGACTCCTCACATGTAATTGGATTACAGTACAATAAAATTAGAAATCAATAGCAAAAGAAACTACAGAAACAATGTGAACATGTGGAGATTAAATAAGACATTATTAAATAATCAGTGATCAACAAAGAAACTAGGTGTTATGGTTTAGATGCTCTACAAAAGCCTCACGTATTTGGATATTGTGCAGTAATAAGGGGTGGGGTCTGGTCAGAAGTGGAACACTGGGGCTTGACCCAGAAGAGGCGGATCACTGGGACATGACCAGGAAGGATATATGTTAGCTCACTTAGCTTCCTGTCTGCCATTCTGGGAATAGGTTTTCCACCTTTTGGGCCTCTGCCATGTGCTTCCACTGCCAGACACCCATGAATAGACTGAGATTTTCTGAAACTGTGAGCTAAAACAAATCTTTCCTCTCTTAAGTTGTGGATGTCAGGTACTGTGTCCCAGTATCGACAAAAAAGTAGCTAAGATAGAAATTGGTATGGAGAGTGAGGTCATAACTGTGAGTTTACCTTACCATGTAGTTTGGAAGGCTTTAGAACTGATTGTGGGAGGAGTTTGGAAAGATGTTGAGATGCTAACTAGAGAAGCCTTAGAATGCTGCCAGCTGAGCTTGATGGGAGATTCTGCTCAGAACTCAGAAGACCAGAATACTGATAGAAGTTTAGATTATAAAGACTAAGCTCAAGAGGTTTCAGATGGGAGGGAGGATTCATTTGGCAATTGGTCAAGAATTTATGCACGCTATGCTCTGGCAAAAAGTGTGTCAGCATTTTGCCCCTGTCCTGAGACTTTGCCTCAAACTGAGATTAAGGGCAGTGGACTACTTAATTTGGCAGAGGATACTTTGAGGCAGCACAATGTTCAGGCTGTCACATGGGTACTGCTTGGGGCTTTTAGCCAGCTTTATAGTGAGAAGCTGAAAAAATGGCAGAAAAAATAAGATGTAAAAATTTTGCAATTTTGCCAGACTGAAAGGGGTTGCAAATTTGGGGCAAAAGAGAGCTTGGAGGATGAGGACATTAGCATTGTAAAGAAGTCAAGTATTTGGAATCAGGATTATAGAAAAGATGCCTTGAAGGGCATCTCAGAAGTCTGCCAGACCTTTTTAAGGGTAGAAAGACAAAAGACTTTGCTCTGAGAAGAGTACCCCAGGGTAGGTTGTAAGACCCAAGAGGGAAGTATTTTCCAGAGTCCAGTTGCCTGAAATTTAGCCATTTAGGCGCTTGAAGGCTGTTGTAGCCATTGTAAAAGGAGGGCAAATTACTGCTTAAGCCACTGGAAGAACTTGGCATCGTCCATGTGGTGCTGGCTTCAAAGGCATGTAGAATGCAAAAGCTGTGAGATCATGGAGACTCTCGACCAGATTTCAGAAGAAGGCCTTGGAGGCCAGGCAGTGTGCTTGTGGGAGGGCAGCACATGAAGTTGTGAAAGGGAAGCCAAAGGCACAGTGGAGATCCTGGAAATTTGGGAATGCCAGAAATGTGGATCATCTGCAGAGGAAGGCCACAGGCTAGGAGTAGATCTAACCCCAAAGAGAAGCCAGGGAGGTTGCAGTCCAAGGCAGTGCCAGAGCAGCTGGGTTTCCCAAAATCTTTGGAGTTCACATTTCAGCCCAGGTTACACAGGGCACTGGACACAGAGCTACAAGATTTAATGAACCTGCAAGATTTAGTGCTTACCCTGCTGCTAGTTTTCATGCTTTCTTTGGGCCAATTTCTTTCTACCTTCCTATTCCCCTATCTCAGAATGGGAATGTTTACCTTGTACTCTTGCATTTTGGAAGTGTTTAACTTTTTGATTTTCACAGGAGCTCACAATTAAGTTTGTCTTCAGTTTCAGGGGAGACTTTCTAACAGTCCTAGGGCTTTTAAGACTGGCGACTCTCAGAGATAGACTAAATGCATTTTGCATAAAGAGGTGGACATGAGTGTTTGGGGGGTCTAGGCACAGAATTTTATAGTTTTGACTTGGAATGTTCCCCAAAAGCCTCATGTGTTTAAATTTTGTAGCATAGCTATGAAACCATATGTCATTTAGAGATAAGGCCTGGTCAGAAGAAGTAGAACACTGGCATTTGACTGGGAAGGGGCAGATCACTGGGACATGGTCTGGAAGGAAATACGCTAGCTCTGTCCTTCCTTGCTCACTTGGCTTCCTGTCTGCCTTGCTGTGAATAGTTTTTCCTTCTTCTTGGTCTTTACCCATAAATGGGTAAATGAGATCTTCTGTAATGTGAACTAAAATAAATCTTTCCTCACTTAAGTTGTGGATGTTCAGTGTTGTGTCCCAACAACAAAAAAAGTAACTAAAACACTAGGGAGAAATTAAAAAGTTTGGACAGTGAAAGCACAACATATTGAACACAATGAAAGCAGTTCTGAGAGGGAAGGTTATACCTATGAAAGTACACATTAAAAATAGAGCTATTTCAAATAAATAACCTAATGATGCACCCTAAGTTCCCAGAAAACTAAGGATAGCAGCATGTATGGCCATACTACCTGAATGTGCCTGATCTAGAAAATCAAAAATAGTTCAAATCCAAAGCAGAAGAAGGAAAGAAATCCTAAAGATCAGAGTGGAAATGAATGAAATTGAGACTCAAAAATACAAATTCCTTAATACAAAAGATTAAGGAATTCAAGAGTTATTTTTTCACAAGGATAAATAGGACTGATAAATTTCTAGCCAAACTTGCCAAAAGAACAGCAGAAAAATCTATATCAACACAACTAGAAATAAAAAGATAAGATTGCAACAGACACTGCTGAAATCTAGAGAATAATAAGGAACTAGTTTGATAGCCAATATTCCAAAGTAACTGGAGAACGTATAAGACATTAATTCCTAGACACATTTGAATTACCAAAACTGAACAAAGAAGTTATGAAAAAACTGAATAGACTAATAATCAGTAACAATACAAAGAAAGTAATAATTCTACCAATAGAGAGAGCCCAGGACTCAATGAATTTCTCTAGAACTTTAAACTTTCCATAAAATTAAAAGGGAAGGAGCACTGCCAAAGTAATTCTGGGAACACAGCATTACCCTGATACCAAAACCAAACAAGGACTGAACAAAAAAGGAGAGAACTACAGGCTATGTTCCTTAATAAACACAGATGCAAAAATCCTCAACAGGACACTTGCAAAGAGAATGCAACAAATCACTGAAAAGATCATACACTATAACCAAGTTGGCTTCATTGCACAGATGTGAAAATGGTTTAACATGCATACATCAGTGAACATAATACACCACATAAACAGAAGCAAGAACAAAAATTACATGCAAAAAGTCTCAATAGATACAGAATAAGCTTTGAAAAAATTAAATGTCCATTCATGATAAAAATGCTGGCAAACATAGGTATAGAAAATCTTATTGATAACCGATAAAAGCCATTTCATAACAAAATCACTGGCAACATATTAAATGTGGACAAACTGAATGAATTTTCTATAATATCAGGAACAAGACAAGGGTGTTCACTCTCACCACTCCTGTCTAATCTAGTATTCAAAGTTTTATCCAGAGCAAGCAGGCAAGATAATGAAATGCACAGGGATATTTATAGAAAAGGAAGTCAGGGTGCTGGAGGAATGGCTCAGCAGTGAAAGCGCTTGCCTAGCAAGCACTATGTCAAGCACTAAGTATCTTAGTTCAACTCCCCAGCACCACATAAGCTGGGCGCGGTGGCACATGTCTGTAATCCAAGCACTTGGGAGGCTATGGCAGGAGGATTGCCTTGAGTCCAAGGCCAGCCTGGGCTCCATAGTGAGTTCAGGACCAGGCTGGGCTACAGAGCGAGACCCTGCCTCAAAAAAACAAAAATAAAACAAAGCAAAAAACAAAGAAAAAAAAGAAAAGGAAGTCAAAATATTCTTATTTGCAGATGACACGATCCTTTTGTTACAAGACACCTCCCCCACAAAAAATACCCACCATCAGAAGACTCTCAGGGATGTTATAGATTAAGCCAAATAGCAGGATACAAAATCAACACACAGAAATCAATAGCATTTCTCTACACCAACAAGGAAGTCACTGAAAAAGGAATAAAAAATCCTATTGAGAAACCTAAGTATTCAGGAATTAATATAACCAAGAAAGTGAAAGAACTTTACAGTGAAAATTATATTACTTTGGCAAAAGAGATTGAGGAGAACATTAGAAAATGGAAAGACATCCGCTGTTCCTGTATAGGCAGAACCAATATTGTCAAAAATGGCTATTCTACTAAAACTGATATGTAAATCCAATGCAATTCTAATCAAAATATCAACAGCATTCTTCATAAAACTAGAAAAACAATCCTAAAATCGATATGGATCCAGAAGAGACTAAGAGGAGCCAAATCCATCTTGAGCAACAAGATCAAAGCAGGAAGCATCACATTCTTGGATTGCAAGTTATATTACAAAGTAACAGTGATAAAAGGGGGAAAAGACATGGTACTGGTACAAAAACAAACAGGAGGACTAATGGAACCGAACTGAGGATGCAGAACGGTTCCAGGCACCTTTAGCCATCTGATCTTCAACAAAGGGACCAAAAGAATATGCTGGAGAAAAGACAGTCTTTTTGATAAATGGTGCTGGGAAAATTAGTTATCCACATGCAGAACATCCACACTGAATCTAATGGAAGATGAATAGGTAAAACCGGCAAAGACATAGGCCTGGGCAAGAACTTCCAGAACCGAACACCAATCCTACAAGAAATAACTCCAACAAATAACAAATGGGGTTATATCAAATTAGAAAGCATCAGGATAACAAAGGAAACAACCAACAAAATAAAAATACGACTTACAGAATGGGAAAAAAATTTTGGCAGCTACTTCTCAGATAGAAAACTAATATCTAGAATACTTAAAGAACTAAAAAAAAAAAAAAAAAATTAGTTCCTCCCAGTGTAAAACATCCAATCAAAAACGGGGGGCATCTGAAATGAATTGACAATTTTCAAAAAAGCAACAAAAATGGCCAATAAGTACATGAAAATTTTCTCAGCATTTCTGGCCATTAGAGAGACGCAAATGAAAAGAACACTGACATTCCATCTTACTCCAGTAAGAACGGCTATATCAAGAACTCAAAAAAAAACAGCAAATGCTGGCAAGGTTGTGGGGAAAAAGATTCCTCCTACACTGTTGGTAAGACGATAACTAGTACAGATACTATAGAAATCAGTAGGGAATTTCTCAAAAAATATAGACATCTCATTTGCCTCAGCTACACCTCTCCTATGCATCCTTCTAAAAGAGCTAAAGAAATCATTTCACAGTGACACATGTGTGCCCATATTTATAGCAGTACAGTTCATAATACCTAAGTCTTGGAAGCAGCCCCTCAACAGAGGTCTGGATGCAGAAAATGCAGTAGGTGTACCCCATGGAGCACTATTCTGCTTATGAAGAAGGATGTGTTTGAGTTATTTGTCGGAAAATGGATGCACCTTGAGACCATTATGTTAAGTGAAATAAATCAGATACAGAAGGTTAAATATTGCATGGCTTCTCTTATATGAGAAACCAAAAATATAAGTAATTAAAAGAGCAAAATAAAAGAAGATGTGGGGAGACAGGAGGTGAAGAGGGGAAGGGCAAATAAAACGACTAATATGTCATATGTATATGCACCACCTTCCAAGTTTAATGTAATTATTAAGTATCACAAATATATACTAATAAAAATATAAATTATAGGGCAGAGGAATTGGAACATGATGACTCAACCAAAGCAAGACATATCCCCTCTTTGCCTTCATAAAAGGTATTTCTCAAAATTGCTGCTGAGAAAAACCCAAAAACTAAAGCTGGGCAATGGGGTGGGGTGGAAGGTGCTAAGAGCAAAAGATTACTTTAAACAAGGCTAGATTTCAAAGTAGCGAGCCTGGGTCTGTTAGTGATGAAAAGTGGTTTGTACATTTCCAACTTCCTAATTCCCAATCTGAGGCTTAAGCACATTTTGTCCAGGAGAATGTATGACGCTGGCTCACTAAGGGAAACTTCGTAGGAGTTCTGCATTCTGAGTGGTGTGCAGCTCTGCACCCCTGGCCCAAATGGGAAGGATGGAAAGCCAAATTGGGAAGGAATAGAAGCGCGAAGCAGCTGGCACAAATGCTGCCTAGCTCTCTCTTCATGCCAACCAGGTCTATGGACTGCTGTCCCTTTAATTTAACTCTTGGCCCATCCCCCCAGATGATTCAGTTCCTTTTGCACACAGAAGTCTCTTCTGACAGCTATTGTAGTTAAGAGGCATAGGAAAAATGTAGGGGCAAGGGAATGTGGGGAAAACTTGACAAAGAAGGCTATTTTCCCTCAAGTGTGTACGAAGAAGGAACACATTAAGAGTGTTCTGTAGAGAAGAAGCACTGTAATGAAAGGCAGTCTGGAGGAGAGGGAACAGGCTGCACTGGCTTGCAGGAGAGTTTTGTTTATACTCCTATTTATAGTCTCAAGGATAATTGTGTAAATAGAAGTTCCTGATTCAAGAATGCCCATGTGTACAAGCACGTGGGTTTGTTTATCTGCATTTCCAAAGAGCTGACTCAGCAATACTTTCAACAGCTTTGATCAATAGCGAGAAGGCTAATTACTCACCAACCTGGAGGCCAGAAGGCTAAATATGCAAGTTGTTTCCCTCTCTAGAGACTTATAATGGCTAGTTGTTCAGGCTAAGATGTGAAAGTGTTCCATTTAAACCCTGAAGAGGACTGTGGAAGAATTTGAACCTAGAAAAACTAAGGTCATATGAGCTAGAGGAAGATGCCGTTACAATGAAACTAAGTCTCTCTTCTGTTAGCCCTGTGGTTTCTGTCCACTCCCCTCCTTCCTGTGCCGTCAGAGACCCCCATATATATCCTCCAAGGCAAAGTCTGTTCATTTCTTTCTTCTGGGCATCCAAACTACTATCCCATGACAATGTTGGCAGGCTCCGTGAGTGAGCACACACTTGGTCATAAGAGAGGGCGTGTTCTCGACCTTGCTGGGGGAAAGCTGTGCGGCTGTCTGCAGTTTACCCTTGGTTCCTCCCGCAGGACGGGAAAGCCAGGAAGAATTGTACTTCTGAGGCAATGCAGCTGCTGTGAAGGGAGGTGGCTGCTTAAGAGTCTTGAACTCCCCCTCCCCCCCCCCCAACTTTCTTTATACAAAGTAATTGACAAAAACTTGTACAGGGCTGAGGCTGTGGTTCAGTGGTAGGTTGTTTTTCTACTATGCAGAAGGTTCTGGGTTCCTTTCCTAGCACCCCCATGGTATATATTTTTGGTATGCAGGTGATATTCGCATATATATGCATACATATACACATATGCATACATATTGTGGTGGTTTGGATCTACAGTGTTCCCCAAAAGCCTCATCATGTACCTCTGGATACTGTGTATTGTTGGGAAGTGGGACCTGGCTGGACCAGGCAGATGCTTGGGGCCTGACCTGGAACGGTGTGTTGATTCTGCTCCTCCCCTCAGACTTAGATCTGTTCTGCCATGTCATGAGGAGCTCTGTCTCTAACTCAGACCCCAGCCCTGCCATGGGATTCCACCATTTCCCAGCTGCCCACCCATGAGCAGACTGTGACCTGAAACTATGAGTTAAAATAAATCTTTCCTCCCTAAAGTTGTGGATGTCAGATATTTCTGTGCTAGCAATGAAAGTAGCTATATACACACATATGTGTTATATATATAAGTTATATGTGTTATATAAATAAATTCTGGAGATTACTGTACAGCATGGTGACTATAATTAATAATCCACTGTCTTTTGGAAATTGCTGAGACCAGGTTTTAAATGTTCTCATTATATAGGAGTCTATATTTCTTTTGTAAGTTCAAATCTGAAAGGCTTTAAAGGAGAGAATTCTTTTCCATTCTTCATTTAAAATATGATATAATTGACTCAAAATGTTTTATATATGTAATTTTTTGTAAACTGTAACTGTATGTAATTTCCTCATATAAAACACTTAATATATATGTACATTACAGAGCCTAGTGATAGAATAAGCACCTGTAAACCTGTCCCTGCACTTCAGCAACTGGACACCAGCAGTACCATGGACGTTCCCTATGTGGCTTCCCCTTTTCTATCACTCTGGTTCTCCCAGAGGTATCTACTATCAGAAATTATTTTTTTAAGAAAAAACTCCCTTCCATTTCTTTGTAGATTTCTCACCTATATGATGTGTTAATCATGTTTACCATCACTGTGACAAAATTCTTGACACAAACAAGAGAGGAAAGTTCTATTCTGACACTTGGCTTCAGAAATTTCAGTTTATGCTTGGTCGATTCCATTGCTTTTAAGATTGTGGCAAGGCAGAAACCTCATGGTGGAGGAGCAAGCAGAGGAAAGCTGCACCTTTCACAGCAGCTGGGAGACAGACAGAAAAAGCTGGGGAGGAAGGGGCCAGGGACAAGATCTAGTCTTCAAGGTCATACTCCCATGACTCACTCTTTTCAACTAGATCCTACCTTCTATGTTGGTTCACTTCACAATAATACCATCAAATTATGAGTGGATAATCCGCTGATGAAATTAGAGTACCTATGACCTCACTACCTTCCAAAAGCTCATCAACTGGCACCCAAGCTCCTAGCGCGTGGCCCTTGGGGAGCACTCCAGATCCAAACCACAGCATATGCATATACCTAAAAATATACCTTAAAGGTTTATTTGATTTAAATTGCAAATTTAATACATCGTTTATTAAAGACCTCACGAGTCTTTCCCCAACAGATCTGCAGTGCTACCTGTTATATATCTAATTTATAAACAGGTATAGGTTTATTTTGGGTTCTTCTTTTTTGTTACATTAGCCTCTGTGCCAATATTATACTACTTTATGTACTCTTGCTGTGTGATAAATCTTAATATCTAATAGAGTCAGTCCTCTCCACCTTATTACTCTTCAAGAATGTCCTGGCTTTTCTTTGCACTCATATAAATTTTAGAACCAGTTTGTCAAATTTTATGAAAAATCCTATGGGATTCTCATAGGGATTACAATGGCCACATTGACTGCTTCAGACTACATATTGATTGTAAAGGATCTCTTTACAATATTGAGTCCCCCTACCTATTAACAGGACATAGCTCTTTCACTGACATTTTATAATTTTTTCTATAACAGATCTCTGGCACATATTTTGATACACTTATTTCTAGATACCTGTCTTTATTGCTACAGTATTTTTTAGACCTGATCTCATTATGTTGCCCAGATTGGTCACGAATTCCTAGGCTCAAATGATCTTCCTGCCTTAGCCTCCTGAGTTGCCGGGATTACAGTCATGTGCCACCATGCTAAGCTGCTGTAGCATTTTAAAAATTTATTCTTGATTATTGTCTCTGCTGTATTCATTTATCAACAGATGAATGGGTAAACAAGATGTGGTATATTTTAATAATATAGTACTACTCTGCCATAAAAAAGGTAAAATTGAGATTTTTGTAGGAAAATGGAAGTACCTTGAGACCATCATGATTAGTAAAAGGAATCAGACACAGAAGTTAAATATCACAGTTTCTTTGATATCAGAAAATCAAACTATAAAAAAGTAGAAGAGCAAAACAAGAAGGATGGAAGAAAATAGGAAGACAGACTTTGTAGAGAGGAAAAGGAGACATGAAGGGGGGGTTGGGAGAGGGACAGAAGTAAAAATGATGCAATATGTATATGCACCAATGTCTCAAGCTGATTGTCATTATTGTGTATTGCAAATACATTCTAACAAAAAGACTAATTCTGGCCAAAAACAACATCCCCTTGAAGCTATGCTATTGGTTTTCTCTATATCAGTTCCTTACACCATCATTCCAGTTGCTTAGAGTAAAAAATTTTGAGCCCTTGTATCCCCTCAGCCTCCAAAAAATGTCAGAAAATTCCTCCCACTCTACCTTCAAAACATATTCGGATTCCTGTCATTCTTCACTATCTACACTGATACTGTCCCTATTAAAGAACATCATCATTTTTTTAAAAAGCTTCAATGGGATATAATGTATATAACATAACATTCACCCATTCTCAGTATATGGTTTGACATCTTTTATATATCCATAGAGCTGCACAACCATTACCATACTCTACTGTGAGAATATTTGATTTCCTTTAAAAGAAACCACTACTTATTTGCAGTCGCTTTCCATTGTCCTTCCTTAACTTTCATGTTGTCCTAGGCAACCAGTAATTTCTTTCTGTATAAGTTTGCCTATTTTGGACCTTTAATATAAATGGAATGCGCATGTGCACATGCACACACACACACACACAGATACGGAACCATGTAATATGTATTTCTTAAATATTCTGTTTCCTTTTACTGCCAAATAATATCTCATTGTATGTATACAGTGCCATATTTCATTGATACACTGATCAGTTGATGACATTTAGCTTTTGTTCACTTTTTAGCTAATATGAATGGTTCTGCCAGGAACATTTGTGTACAAGTTTTTGTGTGGGTATGTTCTCACTGGGGTTATACCTAGGTGTGAAATCGATGCGTCACAGGGCAGCTCCATGTCTAAGATGTTGAGGAACTGCCACACTGCTTTTCTTTTTTTCCTCCAACAGTAATTATTTTTATTAGTATGAACTTGCAATAGATAATAGTTAAAATTGAGAATTTGCTGCACATACATATCATATCATCTTCACATTCTCTTCCCTTCTCCTTTTCCTGCTCTTCCACTCCTTCCCACATCCTCTGTCACTTCCCACAAATCCAGTTATTTCCCTGCTTCCTGCCATCGATCTTGTTTGATTCTATTACATATTTATATTTTGGGTTTCTCATATTAGAGAAGCCACGCAGTGCTTAATAATCTGGGTCTAATTCACTTCACTAAGTATAATGGTCTCAAAGTGCATTCATTTTCCTGCATAAAATCCAAATTTGTCTTTCTTTATGGCAGAGTAGCACTTGGTTGTGTAGATATACCACTTCTTTTTTTTTAATCTATTCATCTGTTGATGGGCATTTTGGCATCTTCTTTCCATGATTTAGCTATTATGACTTATGCTGCTATAAATATGGGTATGTATTTATCTCTGTTATCAGATGCTCTTAACTCTTTGGAAAGATATCCAGAAGTATAACTGAATCAAATGAAATACCTATTTTCAGGTTTTTTTTTTTGAGAAATCTCCATACTGATTTTCATAATGGCTGTACTAGTTTACAGTGCTACCAGCAAAGTAAAAGTGTTCCTTTTTCACTGTCCTCGTCAGCATCTATTGTTTGAATTCTTGATAACAACCATTCTTACTGGGGTAAGATGGAATCTCAGTGTTGTTTTGATTTGCATTTGTCTAATGGCTAAAGATGTTGAGCTTTTTTCCTGTATTTGTAGGCCATTTGTAATTCTTCTGAGAACTGTATTCATTTCAAGTGCCCATTTTTAATTGGGTCTTTTAGTTTGGGAGGTCAATTGTTTTTCAATTCTTTGTATATTCTATATATTAGCCAATAGTTGGCAATATTTTTCCCATTCTCTCGGTTCTCTCTTCACTCTGTTTATTGTTTCCTTTGCTGTATAGTATGTTTTAAACTTGATATAATCCTAGTTGTTAATTCTTGGTGCTATTTCTTGTGCATCAGATGTGCTATTGAGAAAGTCTTTATTTATGCATAAATCTTCAAGAGTTTTACTTACTGTGTTCTCTAGCAGGTTCAGTGTTTCTGTTTTAATATCTAGGTCTTTGATCCATTTTGATTTGATTTTAGCACAGGGTGAAATGTATGGGTCTAAATTCATTTTTCTCCATGTGCATACTAGTTCTGTCAGTACCATTTGTTAAAGAGGGTGTCTTTTCTCCAGTGTGTGTTTCTGGCCCCTTTTTTGAAGATCAGATGGCTTAGGGTGCTCAAAGTTGTCTCTGGATCCTGAATTGTGCTCCATTGGTTCATGTCTCTATTTCTGTGCCAATATCATATATGTTTTTTTTTAAATCAGTGTTGCCTTGCAATACAACTTAATGCCCGAAACTATGATGCCACAGCTTTTGTCTTATTTTTCAGTATTGCTTTGGCTATGGTAGATCTCTTTTAATTCCATATGAACTTTAGTTCTTTTTTTCTAGTTCTGAGAAAAATGTAGTTGGTATTTTGATAGGAATTGCATTGACTCTGTAGATGACTTTTGGTAGTATAGCTACATTGATAATAATAGTTCTGTCTATTTAGGAGTAAGGGATGTGTTTCCATCTTCTAATATCTTCAGTAATTTCTTCTCAAAAATACAATATGATTTTTATTGTAGAAGTCCTTCATGTTCTTGGTTAGATTTATTTCTAGGTACTTAATTTGGGGGAGGTACTGCGAATGGGATTTTCTTATCTCTTTCTCAGTGATTTCATTGCCAGTATATAGAAATACTAATGTTTTTTGGTATTAGTTTTGTATCCTGCCACTTGGCTGAATTTGCTAATTAATTGTAATTTCTGCTGGTAGAGTTTTGGGGGTCTTTTATGTAAAAGATCATGTCATCTTTGAAAAAGGATAGTTTAACTTCTTCTTTTCCCATACATAGTCCCTTTATTTCATTCCCTGGGCTGTTTGCTCTGGCTAGAGTTTTGAGTATTTAATTAAAATAGGAGTGGTGAGAGTGGACACTCTTGTCTTGTTCATGACTTAAGACTAAATGCTTTCAATTTTTTCTATTTAGTCTAATGTTGACAGTAGTTTTGGCACAAGTGGCTTTTATTAGCTTGTGGTTTTGGCACAAATGGCTTTTATTAGCTTGTGGTAAGGTCCTTTTATACCTATCCTCTTCAGGGTTTTTATCATGTATGAATATTGGACTTTGTGAAAGCTTTTTTTTTTGCACACGTAGAGATGATCATGTAATTTTTGTCCTTGTTTTGGTTGATATGATGCATTACATTAATTCATTTATATATGTTGAACTATCTTCGCATCCCTGTGGAGAAGCCAACTTGATCATGATGTTTGATGTTTTTCATGTTTTTTTTTCTTTCTGTGTTAAGTCTTTGTCAGGTTTTGGCATCGGGGTAATGTTAGTTTGCCAAAAGGAATTTGGCAGCGTCTCTTCTCTTTTGATTTCTTGAAAAACTTTGACAATTACTGATTTTAGGTCTTCCCTAAAGTTCTGGTAAAATTATTCAGTGAGTCTGTCAGGTCCTGGACTTTTCTTTGTAGTCAGGAACCTTATTACTGCCTACATCTGATTACTTGTTATTGGTTTACTCAGGGTTTTTGTATTTTGGTTCAATTTTTGTATCTTATATGTGTCTAGGACTTTATCCATTTCTTCCAGGTCTTCCAATTTGTTGGGAGTATAATTTTCAAAATAGTTTCTGATAATCCTCTGGATTTCAGGATCATTGATTGTGATTTCACCTTTTCCATATCTAATTGAAAAGATATCGGTTCTTTCTTTCCTTCTTTCGATTAATTTGGCAGAAGTTTATTAATCCTATTTATCTTTTTGAAGACTCAACCTTTTGATTCACTGATTTTTTTGTATTTTTTTAGTTTCAATGTCATTAATTTCTGCTCTGATCTTTCTAATTTCTTTTCTTCTACTACTTTTAGATTTGTATTGTTCTTGTTTGTCTAGCACTTTGTGGTACATCATTACATTGTTTATTTTATATTGCTGTGTTTTGTAATGTGTGCACTCATAGCTATAAATTTCCCTGTTAGTACTACTTTCATGATGTTCCATAGATTCTGGTTTGATGTGTTCTAATTGTTGTTTGCCCATAGGAAGCTTTGTCTTGTCTTTTCTTCTCTGAGACAGGCTTTAGGTCTGTCATCCAGCCTGGTCCTGAACTTACTGTGTAGCCCAAGCTGTTCTTGAACTCACAGCCTCCTGAGTGCTGTGATTATAGGCATGCACCACCATGTCTGGCTTATGTGGTGCTAGAGAATTGAAACCAAGGTCTTGTGTTTGCTAGCCATTTTAACTGCTGAGTTATGCTCCCAACCCTATGCCCTGGTTTCTTCTGTGTTCCATTACATTCAACAGTAGCCAAAAAAGACAAGCTTAAATAAATGCACATGCTTAGCAACTTCAAAAAGGATTTAACAAAACAATGGTCCTAGTTGATAAAAAGCTTAATGATTGTATAGAAGACACAAACAAAAAGATAAATAAGGCAATGCCAGACACGAAGGAAAATTTCTGCAAAGAAGTAGAAAGATTGAAAGGATTACAATCTGAACTATGAGACATGAAATACTCAATTGCAAACACTGGAAATTGGGACTGGAGAAATAGCTCAGTGGTTAAAGTGCTTGCCTAGGAAGCACTAAGTACCTAAGTTCAATTCTCTAGCACCATGTAAACTGTAATCCCAGCACTTGGGAAGATGAGGCAGGAGGATTGCTGTGAGTCCAAGGATGGCCTGGGCTACATAGTGAGTTCAGATTCATCCTGGACTAAAGAGAAAAACCCTGTCTCATTAATAAATAAATAAATAAATAAATAAACACTGGAAGTTGGTTTGGGAATTATGAGAATAGGGTGTTGGTTCCTGAAGATAAGGTTGATGAGCTGAATAATATGTTTAGTGATAACCTAAAAACAAGACAATAAGGTGACTGGATGTAAAAGCTGATAGATGATTCAAAGAGAAACAACCTCAGAATTATGGGAGTGAAAGTAAAAAACTTAGAAGACAGCACAAAAGTATAATAAACATATTTACTGAAATTATAGTAGAAATTTCCCCAAATCTAGGAAAAGAAGTTAACATTAAAGTGCAGGAGGAATATAGAACAACAAATAACCTTGATCAGAGAAGAGACTCTCCACAAAACATCATAATCCACAAGACATCATAATCCCGGGCATTCACCACAAAGACAAAACACTAGAATCTGCAAGAGAAAAACACAAAGTAACCTACAAAGACAAACACATCACAGTAACTGTGGATTTGTTAGCACAAAACTGAAAGGCCAAGAGATCAGGGAGTGAAATCTTATTTCCCCCCATTTTATTGATATGTATAAGCGCAAAATTTTTTACAATGAAGTTGAGCATTTTGTGCAACTACATATTTTGTCGAGGTGACAAGGACTTTCCCACTCTCCTTTTGTCCTTCCCCCTACCCTTCTTCCCTCCCTGCCCCATTCCCTGTTTCACTTTGTTTTTCATTTTAAATTCCATAAGAGTTGTGATCTGGGTCTCTCATTCACCTTCTGCTTCTGACTCACTTCTCTAAGCATGATGGTCTCAAGTTTCTTCCATTTGCCTGCAAAAGCCTCCACGGTGTTGGACTTTATAGATGCATAGTATTCCATTGTGTATAAATACCGCAGTTCGCATATCCATCGGTCTGTTGATGGGTATTTTGGTGACTTCCATATTTTAGTTATTGTTAGTTGTGCTGCTATAAACATGGGTATACATGTATCTCTGGTATGTGTTGTTTTGGCCTCTATTGGATATATTCCCAGGAGGCGTGTCGCTGGATCGAAGGGGATATTTATTTCTAGTCTTTTGAGAGCTCTCCATACTGCTTTCCACAGTGGTTGTACGAAATTACATTTCCAGCAGCAGTGTAGGAGGGTTCCTTTTTCCCCACAGCCTCACCAGCACTGATTGCTATTTGAATTGTTGATATAGGCCATTCTCTCTGGAGTGAGATGATATCTTAGTGTTGTTTTGATTTGCATTTATCTTATGGCTAGAAATGTTGAACATCTTTTCATGTATCTATTGGCCATTAGTACTTCTTCCTGAGTGAGTGAACTGCCTCTTCATTTCTTTTGCCCACTTTTCAATAGGATCCTTTAATTTGGTAGGCTTGCTTTTCTTCAGCTCCCTGTATATTCTAGTTATGAGCTTCCTATCTGAGTTGTTCGTGGTGAATAATTTTTCCCAGTCTGTTGGTTCTCTTTTTACAAAGTTGATAGTTTCCTTAGCTGTGTAGAAAATTTTTAATTTGACAAGATCCCATTTGTTGACAATGGGGATAATTTCTTTTGCTCTTGGTGTCTTGTCAAGAAAATCTTTGCCTACCCCTATGTCTTTTAGAAATTTGCCTAATTTGTCTTCTAGAAGGTTTAGTGTTTCATTTTTAATGCGTAGGTCTTTGATCCATTTTGATTTGATTTTGGTGCATGGTGATAGGTGTGTGTCCAGATTCATTCTTCTGCATGTGGATGTCCAGTTTTCCCAGCACCGTTTGTTGAACAGGCTATCCTTTTTCCATTGTATGCAATTGGCCCCTTTGTCGAAGATTAAGTAATTGAGGGTATTTGGGTTTGTCTCTGTGTCTTCAATTCTGTTCCACTGGTCTACCTGTCTATTTTTGTGCCAGTACCAAATTGTTTTCACAACTATTGCTTTATAGTCAGCCTGATGTCTGGAACTGTAATGCCTCCTGCCCTGGTCTTGTTGCTCAGGATTGCTTTGTCTATTCTTGGTCTCTTTTGGCTCCATATGAATTTAAGGATTGTTATTCCAAGGTCTTTGAAGAAACTTGTAGGTATTTTGATAGGAATTGCATAGAATCTATATATCAGTTTAGATAGTAGTCAGTTTGACTATATTTATTTTTCCTATCCAAAGGCAGGGGATGCCTTTCCATTTTCTAGTGTCTCCTATAACTTCTTTCTTCAACATAATGTATTTTTCTTTATATATGTCCTTCACATCTTTGGTTATGTATACTCCTAGGTATTTAATTTTTTGCTGAGCTATTGAGAATGGAATTGTTTTTCTGAGTTCTTGCTCAATACGTTCACTGTTATTTTAGATAAAAGCTCTTGATTTTAGTGTTAATTTTGTAGCCTGTGACTTGGCTAAATTTTTTTATTGTTTCCAGGAGTTTCATAGTGGAGTTTTTAGGATCTTCCATGTAGATAACCATAGCATCTGCAAATAAGTAGAGTTTGACCTCCTTTCCGAGGCAGATTCCCCTTATTTCATTTTCTTGTCTGATTGCTATGGCCAGTGTTTCAAGGGCCATGTTGAATAAGAGTGGTGAGAGTGGGCAGCCTTGTCTTGTTCCTGATTTGAGAGGGAATGATTTCAATTTTTCTCCATTTACTATGATATTTGCAGTAGGCTTAGCATATATAGCTTCTATGAGTTTTAGGTAGGGCCCTTCTATACCTATTTTTCTCAGTGTTTTTATCATGAAGGGGTGCTGGATTTTGTCAAAGGGTTTTTATGCGTCAATTGAGATGATCATGTGGTTTTTGTTTTTGCTTGTGTTGATATGGTATATTACATTGACTGATTTATATATGTTGAACCAACCTTGCATCTCAGGGATGAAGCCTACTTGATCATGGTATATGATTTTTCTGATTACTTGTTGGTTTCTGTTTGCCAGAATCTTATTGAGCATTTTTGCATCTATATTCATTAAGGATATTGATATATAATTTTCCTTCCTGGTTAGGTCTTTGTCTGCTTTTGGGATTAGTGTGATGCTTGCCTCAAAAAATGAGGTTGGTAGAATTTCTTCACTTTCTACTTTATGAAATACTTTGAGGAGGACTGTAGTTAGTTATTCCCTAAAGTACTAAAATAATTCTGCTATGAATCCATCTTGGCCTGGACTTTTATTTGTAGATAGAGCTTTTATTACTGCTGCAATTTCTGTGTGTATGATGGGTTGTCCAAGATTTTTATATCTTCCTCATTTAATTTTGGTATTTTATATGTCTCTAGGAAGTCATCTATTTCTTCTCAGTTCTCAAATGTGTTAGAATATAGGTGTTCAAAGTAGTTTCTTATAATATTCCGGATTTCTGCATAGTCTGCTGTAATTTCACCCTTTTCATTTCTAAGTGTGCTAATCTGTGCCTTTTCTTTCCTTTTCTTGATGAGGTTAGCAAGGTTTGCCAATTTTGTTAATTCTTTCAGAGAACCAGCTCTTTGACCTATTAATCTTTTTTATTGTCTTTTTAATTTCAATCTCATTTATTTCACATCTGATCTTTATAATTTCTTCTCTTCTATTGCCTTTTAGGTTAAGTTGTTCTTGTTTCTCTAGGTCCTTAAGGTGTATCATTAGGGAATTTATTTGTGACTGTTCTGTTCTTTTAATGCGTGCATTTATGGCTATGAATTTTCCTCTAATGACTGGTTTCACTGTGTCCCACAGATTTTGATATGATGTATTTTCATCATTATTTAAGTCTATGAAGTTTTTGATTTCTTCTCTGATTTCTTACCTGATCGATTATTTGGTCAATAGTAAGTTGTTAAGTCTCCATGTATTCGTGTATTTTCTTCTGTTTCTGCTGCTGTTAAGTTCCAGTCTTATTCCACTATGGTCTGAGAGTATGCAGGGAATTATTTCTATCCCTTTGTACTTGTTTAAGGATGACTTCTGTCCTAGGACGGGTCAACTTTAGAAAATATTCCGTGTGCTGCCGCGAAGAACGTGTAGTCAGTTGATGTTGGGTGGAGGACTCTGTAAACATCTGTTATGTCCAAGTTTTCTATAGTATCTTTCAGCAGTTGTATATCTTTGTGGATTTTTTGTCTTGTTGATCTATCTATTTGTGATAGTGGGGTATTAAAGTCCCCTACTATAATTGTATTGGGGCTTATGTGTCTTTTAAGATCTAATAATTTTTGGTTTACACAATTGGGTGCTCTAGAGTTGGGGGCATATATATTGATAATCGTGATTTCTTCCTGTTCCAGCTGTCCTTTAAGAAGTAGTGGCCATCTTTGTCTCTCTTCACCTGTTTTCTTTTGAAATTTGATGAGTCTGAGATTAATATAGCTACCCCTGCTTGTTTTCTGGGACCTGTTTTATGAAATATTGAATTCCAACTTTTCATTTTCAGTCCATGAGTTTCCTTGTGGGTGAAGTGTGTCTCTTGCAGGTAGTAAATTGTGGGTTTCTGTTTTTTTGACGCAGTCAGCTATTCTATGTCTTTTGATAGGTGAGTGAGTTAAGGCCATACACGTTTAGGGTAATTGTTGAGGAATGTTTGTGTCCTGCCATCACTGTTTTACTTTTTTCTCAGTTCATTCTCCTGTAGCTTTTGTCTTTATTTCTCTGGGGTCATTTGTGTTTTTGGCCTCTCTTTTGCTATCCAAGTGTCCTTTGAGAATTCTCTGCAGTGATGGCTTAGTGATGGCTTAGTGGCTGCAGGTTTCTTTAAGCTTTCTGTATCATGGAAAATTTTAATTTCTCCCTCTAGTTTGAAAGCTAGTTTTGCTGGATATAGCAATCTTGGTTGGAATTTGTGTTCTTTTTGTGTTTCAATGACATTACTCCATGATGTCCTGGCTTTTAGAGTCTGGGTTGAGAAGTCTGCAGTTATCCTGATGGGATTACCATTGTAGGTCACCTTCTGCTTTTCTCTTACTGCTTTCAGTATTCTCTCTTTGTGTTGGGTTTTTAGTACTTTAACTATGATGTATCAGGATGAGGATCTCTTCTGATCCATATTGTTTGGTGTTCTATATGCCTGCAGTAGTTCAATGTTCATTTCTCTTCTTAGATTTGGGATATGTTCTCCCATAATTTCCTTGAATATGACTTTTAAGCCTTTTGTTTTGTCCTTGGTCTTCTCTTGGACTCCATAATTCTCAGGTTGTTTCTCTTTGAATCATCTATCAGTCATTGTAATGATTCCCTTTCGTCTTTTCTTATTTTGTGGTCTTTATGGTCTTTCTGTTCCTGCTCCATCATTTTGTCTTCTAAGTCTGATAATCTATTTTGAAATTGTTTGACATCATTGCTTATTGTGACCTGTGTGTTTTTCACTTCCTGGATATCTGCATTTATTTTATTTTATGTCTCTGTTGTGTTCTTCTCTCATTTCTTGTATTGCCTTCTTTATCTTATGGGTCATTTATTGTTTGATCTCCTCTACTTGCTTCTCAAAGCTTGTTTTTAGCTTAGCTAGGTCCTGGTGTAGCTCTTGACCTATCATTTTTATTTTCAGCTTCATCCTCTGCATTAATTCCTGTTTTAATTTGATGTATTTCTGGGCCCAGAATTTACCATCATTTTTCCATTTTTATCTTTAGATTCTGCATTTTCAGTACTTCTAGTATGCTCTTCTGGTATGTTAAGAGTTTTTGAAGGAGATTTATTTCCACGTTTTCTCATGGTTCTGTTGTCTTTGGTTGTCTGTCCTTGGGTTTCCCCTAGGGACTCACCCCGGCACAGCTCTTTCTGCAACTGGGAAATCACAACCTCCGTGCTGACCACCACTGAGAGGAGTGAGGGAAATGGCAGTGAATCTGCCTGGTGTAGTCCAACGCAGCTCTACCTGGTACTGGCAAAGCCCAGTCTCCGTGAGCACCTCTACTGCAAGGGGTGGCAGGGAAGGTGGCAGGCAGTCCCACTGGTCTATTCTAAAGAGGCTCTGTCTGGTGCTAACAAAGCCGTATGTCCACGTTTGCCTCTGCTGTGAGGGGCAGCGGGAAGATGGCAAGGAGACCTACTTTGGAGCTCAGCATCCACCGTAGGTCTCCGCTGCGAGAGGTGGCGGGAAAGATGGCTGGGAGTCCTCTCAGTTTATTCTGAAGCATCCCTGCCCAGCACCAGCCAAGCCCAGGTTCTGCTGCAGGCCCCCACGGGGAGGGTTGGTGAGGAAGATGTCTGGGAGTCCTACCAGCCCCCTCTGGAGTGTCCCTGCTCAGCGCTAGCCAAGAACAGGTTGCGCTATAGGCCCCAGAGGCAAGGGGTGGCAAGGAAGATGCCTGGGAGTCCTACCAGCCTCCTCTGGAGCATCCCTGCCTGGCTCTAGCCGAGGCCAGGCTCCACCGCAGGGCCCTGAGGCAAAGGGTGGTGGGGAAGATGTCCTGGCGTTCCACCAGCTTAGCCAAGCCCAGGTTCCGCTACAGGCCCCTGAGGCGAGGGGCAGCAGGGAAGATGTCCAGGAGTCCTACTAGCCTCCTTAGAAGTGCGGAGTGAAATCTTTCAAGTGCCAAAAGAAAGCAAGTGTCAACTCAGATTGTTATAACTGGAAAAGTTGTTCTGCAAATATTGAGGGAGAAGTCAAAATTTTCAATGACGAAAAATAACTAAAGAAATTTAAAACTACTAGAGCAGCATTGCAGAAAATACACAAAGGAATCTTAGTTTGAGATAGGAAGAATAACAGCATCAAAGAACCCAAAGAAAAGTAACAACACAAAGAGGAGAATGATCTGACAATGATGAAGAATAAACAATCAATAATACTGAAACATTACAACAAAGACATAATATCACAAATATACTACAATAATAATATTGAGTGTTAATGATCTTAACTCTCCTATCAAAAGATACAGAATAGCAGAATGGATCCCCCCCCCAAAAAAAAAAACCCAAACCAACAATTTGTTACCTTCAAGAGATATACTTTATCCATACAGAAGGAAATAGACTGACAGTAAAGGGCTGGAAATCAATAGTTCATACAACCTGAGCCAGAAAATAAGCTGGAATAGCAACATTATTGTCAGACACAGAAGACTTGGAGCCATAACAAATCACAAGTGATAAAGGTGGACATTGTCTGGTTAAGGAAAGAATCCAACATGAAAAAGTCACAATTTAAGTATATATGAACCCAATAATGGGGCACCCAATTTTCTAAAACAAATATTCCTAGACGTGAAAGGTCAAATAGGCCCCAATAAAATTATTGTAGGGGACTTCAATACCCCAATATCACAAATAGACAGGTCAACTAGCTAATAAATAAACAAAGATGTATAGAGCTTTAAACAACAGTATGGAGCAATTGGACTTAACTTACATCTACAGAGTGTTTTATCCAACATCAACAGAATGCACCTTTTTTCCAGCAGAATATGGGACTTTCTACAAAACAGACCACGTAGTAGCCTGTAAGGCATGCTTAAATAAATTCAAAGGAATTGAAATAATTCATTGTGTCCTTTCAGATCATAGGAGAATAAAGTTAGAAATCAATAGCAAAAGAAACTACAGAAACTACCAATACATAGTGAATAATAAATAATATATTATCCAACACATTAGTTTTCAAAACAGCTGTTCTGTTTCCTTTGGCAATATGTGAGGATTCTATTTCTGCACATCTTGATTATTTCTTATTTATTGTTTTGATTGTGACCGTCCTGGTGAATATGAAGTGGCATTTCAATTGTGGTTTTGGTTTGTATTTCTCTAATGACTAAGGTTGTTAACATCTTTTAATGTCCTTGTTGGTTATTTACATATCTTTTGTGGAGAAATGACTATTCAGATTCTTTGCCCATTGAGTTATTCTTTTTTTATTATCTAGTAGAAAGAGTTTACATATTCTAGACACAAGTCCTATATGAGATATACGATTCGCAAATAAATTTATTCCTATTTTATGAATTGATGTTCCACTTATTTGAAGATACTGCTTGCAACAAAAAATTTTAGTTCTGATGAGTTCCAATTAATCTATTAATCTTTTTCTTTTATTGCATGTGTTTTTAGTGTTGTACATAAAATTATGTCCGAATATAAAGTCAAGAAGAAAGCACTTATGTTTTATTCTAAGAGTTTTATAGCTTCAGCCCTTGTATTTATGTTTTTTTTTTTGGGGGGGTAACTGAAATTTATTCACCATTAATGCTATATCTATAGGGTAATAGTTACATAAAGTAAATATTATTTTCAATTTTTACTAAGATGATTTTGCTATGTGACTATATTACAAACTCTTCTTTTTTTGTTTTCAGTACTGGGAAATTTTCTTCCCCCTCACTCCCATCTTATTGATATGCACAAGTGCAGAATTTAAGGTTTACAATGGAGTTGAGCATTTTGTGCACATACATTTCTTGTCAAAGTGACAAGGGCTTTCCCGCTCTCCTTTTGTCCCTCCCCCTATCCTCCTTTCCCTCCCTTCATCCCCCCTCCCCCTCTTTTGCTTTGTCTTTCGATTAAAGTTCCATGAGATAGTTGTGGTCTGGGTCTCTCATATCAGAGAGTTTCTGATTGATCTCATGTTAATTTTTTGAGCAGTACGAAGTAGAAGTCTGACTTCATTATTTGTACATAAAAAAAAAAACAGTTGCTGAAGCACAATTTGTGAAAAAATTATTCTTTCTCCAGGGAATTATCTTTGCACCTTTCTTCAAAACCAATCGACTATAAATATGAGTGCTTTTTCCCGGACTCTCAATTCTAATCTATTGGTTTATAGGTATCCCTATTATCCTACCTCACTGCTTTGTTTACTGTAAAAATGCAGTAAATTCTGAAATCTGTACATACTAATGGCATGAGGAAAGTATTAGAAAGTCTTCTCTCTTTGCTTATTTTTTGGGGGGAAGAATTTAGAAAGACTACTTTTGATTCTTCCTTAAAAGTTCTGTAGAATTATCAGGGAAACCATGAGGTCCTGCGCATTTCTTTGGTAAGAGTTTTTTTTTTTTTTTAATAACTAGTCCAGTATGTCTAATTGTTACTGGTTTATTCAAATTTTCTGTTTTCTCTTGTCTTTTTTCCCTATTTTGTGTCTTTCTAGAAATTTGTACATTTCGTCTAGCTTATTACGTGTTCACATAAAATTGTTCATAGCATTCTTTTCTAAACTCTTCATTTCTGGAAAAAAATCAATAGTAATGTGTCCATTTTCATTTCTGTTTTTAGTAATTTGGTCTCTTTTTTCCTTAGTTGAACTACCTAATGGTTTGCTAGTTTTGTTGATCCTGTTGAAGAATCAACTGTTAGTTTCAACAATTTTCTTAGCTTTCCATTCTTTCATTTATTTCATTTTCTTTGCTGTGGATCATATCCAGGGCCTCGTGCATGCTAGGCAAGCATCTTATGGATGAACAACATTCTCAGCCTTCTCTTTAGTCATTTTGTTATTGCCTCCTTCTGCTTGTTTTGGGTTTAGTTTGTTCTTGCTTTAAAAAAAATCCACGCTGAAAATATTTGCATTTTTGATTTTATTGTTTACTCTGTTTACAGTTAATATCATTATGAATGTCTTGCCAATTTGTTTCTTGTTTTTTCTTTCTGTACTCAGGACTAAACTCAGGACCATGTGCATGTTAGGCAAGTGCTCTATCAATGATACTACCAACTCTCTCCTTTTTCTGATCTTCTTTTGTATTTGGTGGCATTTTTTACATGATATTTTAATTATATTTACAATTTTAAAATTATATTTTTAGGACTTACAATACACATCTTAACTTATTAGAATCAACTTGGGATTTATGTAATAAATAAATAAAATATAGGTAGCTTGTATATCTTCATTACTTCCCTCTCTTATTTACATTATTGTTGTGCATACTCTGCTGTTCTGAAACATTTAACCCACCTTTATCTTTGACATGGAGTTATGAGAACAGTCCAGTAACTGGTCTCCTTGTTTTCACTTTTGCTCTTGTATAGTCTAACATGGCATCCAGAACAATGATACTAAAAAATAAGTAAGATTCTATCTTTGAGTTGATTAAAATTCCCTAATGGTTTCTATTTTTTTTCAACAGTAAAAGCTAAAGTTCTTCAAATGGTCTGATAGGTGCTACATCTTTGACTTTCAAATCTGTGATCCCATCATGTTCTATTCGTCTTGTCATTTGTCTTTCTCCAGACACTATTCTGCTGTCCGTCCCTCAGATCAGGTGTACTCCCACAAAGGGGCTGCTGTGCTTTGGGTATGGAGATTATACTAATCCCATCGAATGAGCCAGGAAACATTCTATTTTCCTCCATACTGTTTGGAAGAACTTTTATTAGTACTGAAATTAATTCTCCCTTGACCATTTGGTTAAACTACTGGGCTCATTGTTCTTTTTTCTTGTGGAGCCATTTTAAGTTATTGACTGAATTTCTTTTTTATTTGAATATGAATGAACCACAGATTCAATAACATGTCAATAACATATAACTTTGGAATTTGTGCCCATACACATCATGCTTGACCACCTCTCCCCCCTATACCCTTTCTTTTCCCTCCCTCCCCTTCTCACTCTCAGTGTCTCTTCTCTTTCCTGGCAGTCCATCACCCCTCTTCCTACCCTCTCTCTTATGTCAGGATATTTTTATGCATGTATTTATGGCAATCTCATAGGAAAGGCACCACTCAATCTTTTGTGTCTGGTTCATTTCACTGAACATTATCGACTCAAGGTGGTCCTATTTTCTTCTGAATGATTCTTGTCTTTCTTTACAGCTGTGTGTACATAAATACCACACTTTCTTTATTCATTCCTCTGTTGATGGGCATGTAGATTGTTTCTAATTTTAGCTATTATGAATTATGCTGCTATCAACACGCTATGCATGCACTTTATGATAGGGTGACTTTAGCTGGAAAAATGCCCAGTAGAGCTATATAGCTGGGTCAAATGGGATTTCTAGTCTCAGCTTTCCAAGGAATCCCCACACTACTTTCCATAATGGCTGAACTAGATTGCAGTTGGTTATATAACTGCTCATGTTTCTTATTTCTTCCTGAATCAATTTTGGTAGTCATTTTTAAAAATTTGTTCATTTGGCTTATATTTTTATTTGACAGAAAGGGATTCACAATATTCTTTTGCTAAAATTTTAATCTCCTACCTATATAGAAGTATCTCCTTTTCTAACGATTTTCTTTTGTCTTTATATTTTTCTTGATCAATATTTCTTGAGGTTTTAAAATTTGTTAATCATTTAAACTAACTAATTCTTGGTTTTGACGATCTTATCTGCAGTAGTCAACCTTTACACAAGACACACAGTGGATGCCTGTTAGTACACAGTGGGTAGTACTGACATGTCTGTCTGTTTAGCATCTACCATCTATCTATCTATCTAAGTATCATCTACCTCTTTATATGCTTCTTGGCTCAAGCTTTCATCTCTCACTAGACCACTGCCATCACCTCCTTGATTCTACAATGTGTCTATCAACCTTGCTGGAGCTGCCCCAGTGTCCTAACTGATTAGTGTTCTTTGTGAAAGATCTCCCCTGGCTCTCTATTGCTTGTAGAATCTTGTTTCAATCTCTCCCTCCAGCCTTATTTTCCAATATGCTTCTCTTCCTGCTCTATGCTGCAGCTACACTGAATTTCTCAGCATAATCAAAATATATTTTGCCCTATGGCATGTACCTGAAAAACCAATATATGCTAGCAATTATTTTCACGGAACAGCTTCCTTCTTTTAGAAATGCCCTTACACCTTTCTTTAAGTGGAATAACACTTATACTATCTTGTATTCAATTCAAATAATACTTCCTCTGTGGAATCTTTCTTGATTCCCTCATAGAGTTTGTTGCTACTTTCTACGTGCACTTCCAACATTCCATATATACAGTTCTTGTAACATGCAGAATAATTCATTGTGATTGTTTCACTAAATGTCTGTTTCCCCTATTATAGTTTACGTTCCTTGAGGGAAGGGCCCATATCTTACATATTCATTCCCAGGAGTTACCACAGTGACCAGCTATGTCTTCTATTCTTATTTGTTGAAGTAAAGAATAAAGTGATTGAAATTATTCAGAAAAATATCAAACTCACAGACAAAAAGAAAGAGCAACAACAAAAGGAACAGAATTTCATGTGCAATTTTGGTGGCCTTGAGGAAGCGGTACATTTGGCTTTACTGAGCTACAGAAAAATTTTGAAGGCTAGGTTATAGTAGGAGACAAACGCAAACAAGAAGCATTTCGTGGATTTAGCTGAGATAGTGCTGTGAAGCCACTGCCTCAAATCTGTATTTGTATTTGAATAAGTAGGGAGTTGCTGGAGTCACTGAATTTCTATTTGAATAGGTAGGAAGTTTCAGAGACATACTTGAAATGAAGCCATAAAAATGGGCTGCACTGCAAGGCTGGAAGAAGACAGCATAACAGCCAGTAGGCGGTCACCAGAACCCAGAGCAGACTGGGCAACTGAGGTGGGAGATTGCATGCCTAAAAGAAATGCTTCCTAATGGGAGAAGAACTGCTGAAGATTATCAGAAGTAGGGAAGGTGTGGAGCAAGATAAAACCAGTCCTCGGGAAGTCAGGTTCAATGACAGTATGAAAATCATCTTTCATGCAGGCCTATAATCCCATTACTCTGGGAGGCTGAGGTAGGAGGGGGGCAAGCTTGTGCCCAGCCAGGACAACTTAGTCACACAGCAAGTCTCTGTCTCAAGAGAAGTTAAAAAAAGAAAGGAGCTGAGGATGTAGTCCTGGGATCATTCTTCACTACCACTGAAATCAAAACCAAAAGGAAAAAATAGGACTTTCATTAAGCTGGCTTTTTTTGTGCTGTACTTTCTTACATACTAAAACAAAACAGTTCCACATTGAAATGATAAGCAAAACTTTCAAATGTCAATCGCTCTTTCTGTCTTCATAGCTACCCCCGGCCCAGGCCCTTGTCAGTGTCACCGGTATCACAGTACTAGCCTTTGTGGGAGTCTCTGAACATTCTCTCTGTCCCAGGATACACTGTTTTCCATAATAGTTGGAATCACCTTTCTATTTTATTTTATTTTGAGACAGGGTCTCACTCTGTAGCCCAGATTCGTCCTGAACTCACTATGTAGCCCACACAAGCCTTGAACTTGCAGAAATTCTCTTGCCTCAGCCTCCTGAGTGCTGGAATTACAGGTGTGTGCCACCACATCCAGCTTATGTGGTGCTGGGGAATCGAACCCAGGGCTTTGCGTTTGCTAGATAAGCATTCTAACCACGGTGCTATTGTTGTAGCCTGGAATTATCCTTTAAAAACATCAGAGCTAGACCTGGTTGGTCATGCCTGCAATATAACGTATTTGAGAGGCTGAGTGAGGACAATTTTGGCAAATGTGAAGGTAGCCTGGGCCACTTAATGAAGCCTTGTTTGAAAAAGGGGGAGGGGTGGTTAGGGATGTGTTTACTGGGAGAGCACCTGACTAGTTCAATCCCAGCACTGCAAAAAAAAAAAAAAAAGTCAGTGAGGTTACAGGCATGCTCTGCATAACAACATTTTGGTCAACCACAGACTGCTTATACAATGGTGGGCCCATAATATTATAGTAAGACTGAAAAAATTCCTACTGTCTAGTGATACTGTAGTTGTCATAATGTCACAGTGTAGAATATCAGTTGTGTTTGTGATAATACTGGTGTAAACAAACTTACTGGACTGTCAGTAGTAAAAAATATAACACATACAATTATTAAAAGTGCATACTGTAGAACAGTAATAAATGATGTTACTTGTTTATGTATTTACTATATTATATGCTTTATCATTATAGTTTACTCCTTCTACTTAAAAAACTGTTCCCCGTAGAACAGTCAGCTATGTGGCAAAAGCAGTGCCTCACACATCTTGTGTTTACTGAATCTCGCAATTGCATCAAGTGATTATTACCATGTAGATTACGTAAGTACACTCGATGATGTTTAAACAAGGATTAAGTCATCAAATGCCACATCACTCGGAGCATATTCCCATTGTTAAGTGACACATGACTACATACCATTCCATCACTTAAAAACTTTGGCTCCCAATTTTCTGAAAGTCGGGCTGACGCTCCTCACCCTAGCCAAGAGAAGAGTCTCACGTGATGAGGTGCATGACTACCGGGCTGAGCTCAGCGCACTTCACTGGCCCTGGCATTTTTGCATTTCCTTGAGTATGGCCAGCTCTTTCCTGCCTTTGCACCCTCTGCGCCTTCTGCCTGGAACACTTTGCCGGCAGGGTTCTTCACATATTCCATACCTCAGACCTACCCCTGACCCCTGAGAAAGATCAGTGCTGAACTCGGTATCATCCTTTGTTTTCTTCTTAGTACTTACTGCAGTCTGTAATTATTTTCTCGTGTGCTTACTGTTAGTCTCCTAGTAGGTTACAAGTCCTAAAAGGCAGAAGCAACCTATCAACTGTTGCATCTTTAGAATTTGATACATAGTGATAGGTCAACAGACGATTGGGAATGAATGAGTGAATGAAAGGTGCAACGGAAGTAGGCTCTATCGAAAATAGGTAATGAAAGAGGGAAGAAGAGATTTCAAAAGATTTCCATTGAATTTCGAGGACAGCATATCTAGTTTCCTTCAGCTGGTAGCATAAAATATTTTTATTAGCATACATAACACTAGCCTTCAGCTTGAGGAGTTGGCCCGCATTACATAATCCACCAACCTTATCTTCAGGGTCTGATACTCTCTCCTCACAATGCTCAAGGTGAATTCCCATACTTTCAACTGAAATTTTCATATCCTGAATTTCTGCTTGATTCCTTTTCAGAATTCCTACTCGTGCACCAAAATGTTCCTTTGTATCTTGCATTGCCTTGTTTACTTCAGCTTTTTGTTTGTGTCTTTTATAAACTAAACTTTTTATCAATTAAGACCATTATTTATTTAGCAAATTCCTCCTTAATCTTGCTAAACATCTCTTGCATTTGTTAAAGTATGTCTTGCTTGAAGTGACTGTTCACTTAGTCTATTTGTTTTTTGCTTCTTTTCCTATAAGTTCAACTATTGATATTTCAAGGCCTATGACGTCAGCTTCTAGTCAGGCATTTCTGTAGGTATCTTATTGCCCTGTTTTTTCATGATTCTATTGCTAAAGATAGCAGATCAGAGAGGGTCAAAAATTGTGTTTCTAAAATAACAATTGAGGTGAGTCAATTTTTTTCACTGTCTGGAGTTATTTGGATAAATAATTTCTTCCCTTGTCCTGTGTTGTTGTTGGCCTCTGTCCACCAGATATTGGAAGAGGGAAGAGTACCAACTGACAGGCCAGCTGTTCCTCCCTGCTCAAGTTTTTTGCTATGTGCCTGCTGATGAGATCTTTCCCTGCCCTCCCTGCACCCAAATCCATAGAGGTGAGTCTTACTTGAGGGACTTCACTTCAATGGCCATGCTTAGGTGTTTCTCTGAGCATGTATGAGGGTGGGTGGGGGCGCCAACAGCCCACTGAGTTCTGAGCTGGGAGTAGCAGTGAGGGGGGACCTAACAGTCCAGTGGCCTCTAATATATCTCATTCACATGCAGTCCCTTGGTGAACCTCTCCCATCTGTCCATCTCCTCTCTCCCATAGACAGGGCTCTGCATCCTTCTTGACCTGCTTGTGCTGCAGCCTGAACTGCTTAGGAGGTTGGTGGCCTGTTCTCTCTTCTCTGTGACTGTCTCTTGGGCCAGCTTCTTACCAGGGACTATTAAATTGTGTGTTCTCAACATCTGTGGTGTGTAACCTGTCTGTGGCTTCTTTTTCCCACACAGATTCTTTTCAAAATGGCTCCTGACTATGTCACTTCCTGGTAAGGGTCCACCAAGAAAATTCTCCTGAGCTAGTCTGCTGAGCTGCAGGGAGATCCTTTCAAGGGGAAAGCACACAGTGCCTTAGAAGTTTGGACCACCTGTAGGCTTGCTTCTCCTGGATGCTGGTGCCACCCAGCTGCTATTTATGTCCATGGCTTTTTGCTCTCTAGCCTTACTTAATATTTCCAGTTGCATGCTGTTCACTGCTGCTCACAGCCCTCCCTGGGTGGCCTTGGTGGCTTCTTGGGCTGGTGTGTTCTTCAGGCTCTCATACTTCTCTGAGTTTTCTAATTTTCCTTTTGGCCTTCTTTGAATTCCTAGAGCTCTTCTCTTTCTCTAAGCTGACCAGGTAGGTTTTTTAACTACGTCTCAACTTTTTGGATGGGTCTGTGAGGAGCCACTGAGCTGGGAATCCTACTCAGCTACCATCTTGTCTGGAAGCTGTAGTATAAAATATTAATAGGAATTGCAGACACTCACCAGAGGGCTGAGGTTCAAAATCAGAGACAGTGAGAGAAGTTGGGGTCAGTTCAATTTTGTTCACTAGAAAGTTGTGGGTGTTAGGCCTGTGGATACAGCTGAGTGATTAAAGCATTTGCATAGCAAGTGCAAGGCCCTAAGTTTGATTCCCCAGCACCACATAAGCTGAGTGTGGTGACACACACCTGTAATTCCAGCACTCAGGAGGCTGAGATAGGAGGATTGCCATGAAACTGAGGCCACCTTGGGCTGCTTAACGAGTTCAGGACCAGACTGGGCTATATAGTGAGACCCTGTCTCAAAAAAAAAAAAAAAAACAAACAAACAAACAAACAAACAAAAAAAAACTGTAGGGTGCTCACTCTGTGCCAAGCTCTATGCTAGGCATGCACTGTGGGGGCTATAAAGATGAATACATTTAGACTTCAGGAGTTTATATTCAAGAAACCAGAAATAGGAGATAAGGCTGTATAAAGATAATGAAAGGCAGAATTTAATCAAACTGGGGCTTCTAGGGCCTCAGAGAAAGGGGCTTGGGAAAGCTTTAAGGAAATTTACTCTGACCCGAAGTCAACAAGTTCCAGTCCACAATGAAATAAGAGTACAGACAGTCCCTTCTGTTCTTCCTCACAAAATAATTTGCAAGAGTAGGATTGAAAGTGAAATATTTAAAATGACTTGTGAGGCACTGTGTTAGAGGAGAGACAACAAGGCTTGGGAGTTTGGCCCTGCTATTTATTCTTTGGGAGACTTTGGGCAGATTTTTTCATTTCTTTTTACAAAGAGTGCTATGAGTCTACTATGTGCTAGGGCGTACTATGTGCCAGGACCTTGAGATGTACTACTTTACGGATTCATTTAGCTTTTCTAAGCTTTAGTTTTCTTACTGCCTTTTGGAATTAAGCAGCTTGAACTCTTAGTTCCCAAATGACTGGTGCTGGGTACAGACTGTCAGGCATTCCTTTCTGCCATCAGGGATCATCACCGCTTATGCGCTAGAGTGTACCTCAGCTCTATATGGGGTACAGAAAATGGAGGAAAACACTGAACTGATGAAGTTTAAGTTTCTCTTGTGTGCTGTTCAATGAACAAATCTGAATGTAGTCCTGCCTTCCATGGTGTGCCAATCACTTTCTTGTCTCTGGGACAAAACACCCAATGCCTGCAACTCAAAGGTGAGGTTCATCTTGGTTCAGTCTTGGTGATTCTAATCCATGCTTGGCTGACTCCAATACAATAAAGAAAAAAGAAAGGCACAGAGGAAGGGCTTAGCAGAAGAAGCTGATCAGTGAATGTCGGAATGGCATGGTAGAGGAAAGCTGTTCACTGCATGGCAGCCAAGAAGGAGACAGAGAGAGAGAGAGAGAGAGAGAGAGAGAGAGAGAGAGAGAGAGAGAGAGAGAGAGAGAGAGATTGTTGGAGTCTGGGAGAGCACATCCTGCCAAGTCATGCCCCCAGTGGCTCACTCCTTCTGACTAGGCCCCCATCCTAACGTGAGACCTCCTTCTTGGGGGACATGCTGGATCTAAACCATAATACACAATAATCAATAGTGTGCTGGGAAATGGCAATACTATGTTGCCAAGAAAGAACTACACTACAATGTTACTAGTATTAAGATGAACTGTACTGTGGGAAATGGAAAGCCAGCTGTCTCAAGGCAACGATATCAAGGCAGGGGCATTCGGCGGCTGGTAAAGGGGGCACAGCAGAGAAGAGGGACTCTGGCAGCATGTCTCCAGAAATGACCATGGAGAGCTTCATTTACTTCTCAAACACAGCTTCTTCGATTCTTTAGACAGAACTATTCCTGCTATGGAGAAGGGCAATTTAAAGGGTGCCGGCCTTTGATTTTAAAGTCTAGAAAATATGAAATTTCTTTGTTATAATTATGTGTTCAGCAAGCAGTCTTCTGATCTGTAACTGGTTTCTTGACTGAAAAGATTTGCCAGGCAGGAAGGCCTTATGCAGATGACAAGAGTCATGTCTTGCCAAACACATTGCTCATTAGAAATGACCACTTTGAGGTCTGCCTTACAAATTGGCCTGTGATTTTGACAGCATGGATTTATTCCCTTGAGACTTCTCTTCCCCTTACAGTATGAAAACCAGAGGGAAATCTATAGTAGCAAAACTACAGAGTAGCCCAGCCTAGGGGATCTTCAAGTGATGCTTTCTTGTAAGATTTGGTCTGAGGCAGCCCCTCTTTTTACCCATTAAATTACAGCAACCATAATCCCATAATTACATTTGCTGGATGTTTTTGACTTTTCAAGGTACTTTCACATATATTATCTAATTTTATCATTTTATCTATTATAGCCACTTCAGCTCACACTGCTTGTAAAAATAATGTTTGTGAAGCAGTGGCAAAGACACCACAGGAAGCTGTAATATTGTCAACGCATTGAAAAGAATCTCTCCAGAACGGAGCAAAAGAAAGCAAAGCAAAGAAGTCAAGGTAGTCTAGTGTAGGCCGCAGTTGAGTGAGCCCAGAATTTGGAGACAGGCCTAAAATGATGACAGTGCAGAACCACAAAGACATGACTGCAGATGCGTTGGCGGTGGAGACTTGAGAACACCAAGTGTAATCAAGGTGCTCCGGGCATGTTTGCAGGATCAGAATGTCCTCGCTAAGATCGCGCTCTAATCAGCTTCAAACTTTGTGAAGAATAATGTGCTACAGAGAGGTGGTAGACAAGTTATCTGAAAGAGAAGATTGGATAGTAAACATATATTGCTGCGTGTCGCGGACCTCCCACCCCGACTGTGCGGAGGAGTGGGGAGGGATGCGGGTGGAGCACGAGGCTGTGCGTGTGACAGACACACGCTGCGTGATCCCTGAGTATGTGAGCTCGGGTCCGAAGCGGATTTCTTCGTGCAGCGGCTCCCCCATTCTAGTTCCTTTCACTCGGACTGCACATTCATTAAGTAACTTTCTGATCTACTGCTTCAGTTTCCAGCTTCCTTGATCCGGGAAAAGAAATGCTTTTAGAGGCGACAAGACAATTGCATAGCTGCTTGACAGGTGTATATTCTGCTGTAATTAACATTGTCGCAATATAGTTTATGTCTCTGACTCTCAATTACTTTTCATTTTGAAAAAATTCAAGTATATGGAAAAGCTGCAAAAAAATAAAATTTTAATGATTCTTAAACTAACTTTACTAATTTGCTGACGGATAGCCAATGGCTCCAGCACTATTTACTGAAATGGCTGTTTTTCTTTCACTGAATTGCTTCTGGATCTTAGTCAAAAATCAGTTGGCCGTATTTGTGTGGCTCTGTTTTTGGCATCTCCATTCTGTTCCTTTAATGTTTCTATTTCTTTGCCAACACCACATAGCCTTGATTTCTGTGACTATATATTAAGTCTTATTATTGGTATTATGGTATGATTCTTACTCTCACTTTATCCTTATATCCTTATTTTACAAAATAGCAGCTACTTTAGTTTGTTTTTTATATGAATTTTACTATAATCTTGTCTGTATCTTGAAAAAAATCTCGCTGGTGCTTAGATATCAACTGCATAAACTCTTTACACAAAATTAAGAGGTAATTCACATCCTTACTATGTTGGGTCTATGAACAGGATATGTCTCTTCGTGTAGCTAGATTATCTTTGATTCCTTACACTGTCATTTTGTAGTTTTCAAAGTACGGGTCCAGTATATGGTTTGTGAGATTTAAACCTAAGTTACTGCAAAAACTAACTGTAAATGGCATTATAGTTTAAATTTCAGTTTTCATGTGTTCATTGATAGTCCATAGAAACATGTTGGTAGCATACAGAACTGATCAAAAATTTGTTTGACATATCATCTCACAATGTTCCTCAGGCTGGTCTTGAACTCCGGGACTCAGGGGATCCTCCCACTCTCAGTCTCCAGAGTAGCTGGGCTACAGGTGCACACCAGCTGGGAGAGCTGGAATTGAGTTTGGCATGTTGACATTTTTATCCTGCAACCTTGCTGTGCATGTTAGCTGTGAGGAGCTTTTGTAGATTCCTGGTGATTTTCTATGTACACATGTATGCCAGTCATACATAGGGACAGTTAGATTTCTCCTTTCTGTTTTGTGCACTCCAAGCAGTTGCCTGGTGAGTCTTTCTGACACACAAAGGTGAGAGAAGGGTTACCAGTCTTCCTTCTTTTGTACTGTCTTTGTCTGGTTTTGGTATCCAAATCACACTGCCTTAATAAAATGAGTTGGGATGATTACATTAAAATTTTACATTAAAATGAGTTGGAAGATTACATTGAACTGCTGTGAATCCCTCTTTAAATGTTCGGTAGAAATCTCCAGTGACACAATTTAGGTTTGGAGAGTTATTTTGGGGGGTTTTAAATTTACAAATTCAATTTTCTTAAGAACTATAAAGCTATTAAAATTACTTCATATTTAGTGAGTTACAGAAGTTTAAGGCTTTTGAGGAATTAGCTCATTTCGTCTGAACTGCCAAGCTCATGCATGTAAAATTGCTTGTATTGTTAGTATTCTTCTGAGGTCTGCAGGGGCTGTGGTGCCACCTCATTCCATCCCTGACACTGGTAATAGTTGGGTGTCTGCTCTGTTTGGCAATCTTGCTAGACATTCACTTATTTTATTGATGTTTTCAGAGAAACATCTTTGTTTCACTGAGTCTCTTATTATTCTGTTTTCAATTTCATTCACTTCTATTCTTTATTATTTTCTTTCTTCTACTACTTTAGGTTCATTTTTAAGAAGATTTTTAAGCTTATGTTATTCACTCAAATTGTTCTTTTTAAAATAAGGGATCTAATGTTATACATTTTTTTCTCAACATGGTTTTATCTGTGCCCTACAGATTTTGACATGTAGCCCGCCATGGCAGCACATGCCTATAATCCCAGCACTCTGGAAGACTAAAGTAGGAGAGGTTTAAGATTGAGCCTAACCTAAACAATTCAGCAAGACTCCGTCTAAAAAACAGGGCGGGGCTGGGTGGGTGGGTATGAGGTAGCTCATTGTAAAGGCCCCAAGTTCGACCTCTAGTAGTGAAAAAAATTGACATACATTTTCATTTTAATTTAGTTTAATGTAGTTTTAAAGAGATTTCCTCTTTGACTCATGGATTACATAGAAATGTTAGTCTAAGTGTTTAAAAATTATTCTATTATCTTTCTTTTACCTATTTCTTGTTTGATTCTTTTTTGGTCAGACAATATACCCTGTTTAGTTTCCTTCTTTAAAATTTGATGAGGTTTTGTTTCATGACTTATGATATTCACCATCTTTACTTTTTTATATTATTGTGATAAAATACATGAACCATAAAGTATTCAATTGTAACATTAAATGTACAACTCACTGGCATTGATTACATTTGCAACACTGAGCAACCAACGCACTATTTATTTGTGAAATTTTTCTATCACTTCAAACAGAAAATCATTAAACAACAATTCTCAATCCTCCCTTCCCTCAGTCCATGGTGATCTCTAACCTGCCTTTGTCTCCATGACTTGCTTAGTGGAGATAGCTCATCTACGTGGAACGGTATATTACTTCCAATTTGTTTCTGGCTTATTTCACTTAGCCCAGTATTTTCAAATGCATTCACGTAGCATGTGTCCAAATTTCATTCCTTTTAATATCTGAGTAGTGTTTCATTGGATGGCTAGGCCACATTTTCTTTAGCCATTCATCTACTGATGGGTATTTGGGTTGTTTCCACCTTCTTGGCTTTTGTGAATAATACTTTATGAATATTGGCATTTAAGTATTTGAGTGTCTCTTTTCAATTCTTTTAGTTGATGACTAGGAGTGAAACTGCTAGATAATATGGTATTAAGTATCTAAACTTTTGAGGAATTGCCAAATTACTTTCCTTGGTAGATGTGCAATTTTATTTGTTCAATAGCAATGTGTAAAGGCTCAAATTTCTCCACTTTCTCACTAACATGTGTTATTTTTCATTTTTAAAAATTATTGTCATTTTATGAAGATGTGTTATCTCACTGTGGTCTTAAGTTACACTTCCCTAGTAACTAATGATGTTGAACATCTCTTCATGTTTATCCTTTCACCAACTTTCAAATTGAGCTACGTATTTTTGTTTTGAGTTGTGAAAATTCTTTATATGTTATAGATACGAAACCTTATCAGAAATAATATGGAAATATTTTTACTCATTCTGTAGATTATCTTTCTACATTCTTAATAATGTCTTTTGCAGCACATATGTTTTAATTTTGAGGAAGTCCAATTTATCTAATTTTTTCTTTCATTGTTTCAGCTTCTGGTGTCACAGCTAAATATTAATCAATGAACCCAAGGTCATGAGGATTTATGTTTTCTTCTAAGATTTTAATAATTTTAGCTATTGTAAGATCGATGATCCATGTTTATTTGGATCAAATGCTTGTCTAATTTAGGAGTTCAAAAGGATTGGCATTAATTCTTCTTTAAATATTCAGTAAAATCTACCACTTAAGTCATCCTGTCCTGTTCTTTTCTTTGCTGGGAGAATTAAATTACTGATTGGATCTCTTTACTTGTTATATCTAATTTTTATATTTTTTCTTGAATCAGTTTAGGTAAGTTGTTTCCTTTTAAGGATTTGTTAGTTCACTTTACTGTATAGTAAAAAGTACTGTATAGTACTTTTATAGTCCTTTACTTTCTTTTTTTTTTGGTAGCCCAGACTGGCCTTGAAATCATGGCAATCCTCCTGCCTCAGCCTCCCAAGTGCTGGGATCATGGCCGTGTGCTGCCACACCTGGCTTATATGGTGCTGGGGAATCAACCCACGGTCTTGCGCATGCTAGGCAACAGCTTTAAGCTCTGAACTACGCCCCAGCCCTCGCATAATCCTGTTTATTGTAAGGGCAATAGTGATGTCCCCATTTTAATTTCTGATTCTAGTTATTTGCATTTTCTCTAGCTTTTCTTTGTCAGTCTAGCTAAATGTCAATTTTGTAGATATTTCTAGCCAATGGAATAGTCCTTAGATATGCTGATTCTCTTACAGTTTTTCTAGTCTCTATTTCATTTATCGTCATCCTAATCTTTGTATTTCCTTTTCCCTTTCTTGTTCCTCAGACTAGAAAGGTAGGCTATTGATTTCAGATCTTCCTTCTTTTTAATGTAGGAATTTACAGGTATGCATTTTCTTCTGGGCATGGGTCCTGCTGCATTTCATATATTTTATCATGTTTCCATTTTCATCCATCTTGAGGTATTTTCTAATTTTCTTAATGATCTTTTCTTTGCCTCATTATCTCAATTTAATTATCTTAGAATTTTGCCTAAATTTACACTAAAATGTTTAAATTATGATGACCCACCTTAGAAATGTTGCTTAGCTTTTTATGTACTTCTTTTTTTTTAAATCACTAACTCATGCCACATTCTTTGATAAAACCGTAACAGTTCCCTTAGGTAACCTGGGAATTTTATCTTTCCCCAGGGACTTCCATGTATTCTCGGCTTCTAGGCCTTTTGTTGTGCTGGTGTCTGGGAGCTTCCTTTCAGTCTCTGCTGTTCTTTCCTGCACTGGATCCTCTGCTTCCTATGTCCTCCTATTTCCTAGTTTATTGGCCTCATTTTCATAGACATCTCCAAGTTTCCTCTTTGAATGTCTGAATATGTCACTGTCGTCATCGTCGTCTTCTCCTTTTCCTTCTTCTTTCTTTTTCTTCTTTAGAGTGGGGACAGGGAGAGGGAGAGAGGGAGAGGTCTCACTCGGTTGTCCAGGCTGCCCTCTAACTCCCCAAGTAGTCCTCCTGCCTCACCTTCCCAAGTAGGTGGTCCTACAGGTGTGTTCCACCGTAGCCAGCATGAAAATATCTGTTTTCTATCCTTACAATCAACTAGTAGTACAGTTGGGTATGGAATTCAAAGTTCAAAATGATTCTCCTTTTATAATGTTAAAAGAACTGCTTCAGTGTCTTCAGATCTTGATATTTTTGTTGAGAAATCCACTGTCATTATGATTTCTAAAGCTTTCTATGTGACCTTGAATTTATTTTCCCTAGAAGCATTAAGCTCCTAAATATTCTCTTTTCCCCTTTGTTGTAAAGTCTTGTGATGAAATATCTTGCTTTTTTTTTCTTTCCCAGGCCCTATCAGTGCTACAATTTGTGTCCTCAGGTATTGAGACTTCCTTTTTTCTCTGATAACATCCGTCCATAATTATTACTTTTATCAGTACATGTTTGTAGTACACAGAGATTACATTCAACTTGAGGAGCTAGTGCAAATATATAATGCATGTTAATCATTTTTGTCATCCTTTTCCCTCCCCATTCTCCTGTCTTCCCTATTCCCAAATTCCCTTTTTGTCTGCGTGTTTTGATAAGCTCCTAGCCTGTTTTTTGTTTTGTCTCCTTTTCAGAAATTCATAAGGATATAGGACCTCATGGGTTGACTCTCTTATTTTCTTGTCTTCTCTCTTTCCAATCTTCCCACTTCTAAATTCTGTTTATTTAGAGATGTTTAAAGCTATATCTTCCAAGCTCTTTTTGAATTAAAAAAAATACCTGTTTTAACCATATAGCTCAGTGGTATTAAGTACATTCACAGCACTGTACAGCCATCAACATTTACTACTTCCAGAGACTTTTCGTCATCTCAAAGAGAAATTCTGTGCCCATTAAGAACTAAATTTCCAACTCTCCTTTTTCTCAGGCCATGGTAATTTATTTTGTTTCTGTGAATTTACCTACTGTAGGAACTACACATTAGTAGTATGAAACAGTATTTTTACTTTTGAGTCTGACTTACTTCACTTGGTGTGTTTTCAAGGTTCATCTGTATTGTAGCATGTATCAGCATTTCATTTACTTTTAAGTTTGAACAATATTTCATGTATGACTATACCAAATTTTGTTAATTCCTTCCTCTGTTAATCGGTTTTGGGTTATTTCCATCTTTGGACTGTTTGGAATATGCAGTAAGGAACCAGTGTATACCACTTTCAACTCTTTTAAGTATATACCTACAAGTGGAAATACTGGAGCATATGGTAATTCTATGTTTACCTTTTTTTTTTTTTTTGTAGTGCTAGTGATTGAACCCAAGGCCTTCATGTTGAGCTTCGTTCCCAACTTTTTTTTGAGCCAAGTTCCCACTAAGTCACTGAATTGCCCAGGCTGGGCTTGAATTTGCTATCTTCCTGCATGAGTGTTGCAGTGAAGAGATTACAGGTATGCGTTGCCATGCCCAGTTTATGTTTAACTTTTTGAGGAGCTGCCAAGCTGTTTTCCACAGCAGATGCACCGTTTTAAATGCACACAGCTCAAATTTCTGCTGCATCCTCACCAATACTTGCTATTTCTCTTTCTCTTTTAAAAACAAGCACAGTAGACATTGTAATGGGAACAATGTGTTATTTTATTATAGTTTCTAGCCATTTTAAGCTGACTTTTTCTTAAATAAGCATTCACACACTTGCTGTAAATCCCTGGTTTGTTTTCTAGAGTTCTGAAAAAGTTATTTCTGATAGTTCCTGTTCATTTTTCTAAGTTTCTGTGGAGTAACGACCTTGAATTTGCCTGCTCTCCCATTTTCTGATACTGTCTATCTCGGTATGTTCCAATGGCATTTTAACAAAATGTTGATTTTCATTATTGGATTGGATATTCTATAAACATCAATTTGTTTGATTCTTTTGGCTAACATTTCTGTTATTATTCATTTTCCTCAATTTTCTGTCTAGTTGTTTCAGCACACTAACAATACAAACAGTTAAATTAACTTTTTCCCAATGAATATCAGGACTTAAGGTAGCTCAGGGAAGAATGTAAGCAGGGTTCTTATAAGAATCCAGTGTCGTTTAATTGTAAATTCACCTCTGCTGCTTCATGTCCCACTATCTCCTTAGATACCTTGAGGACATAGGGAACTGTTTATTGTTACATAAGACTCAGTTGTGGCTGTGCATATGCAATGCCTTTTCCTGAGATATCCTTTTCATTGCATACTTTTAAAGATTCAGTTCAAGTTCCACTTCTTTTGTGAAGCTTTCCCTGATTGCTTAAGGCAAATTGAACATATCTTTCATTGGAGATTGATTTTCCATGAAGCTAATCAAAATCTTCAATTTTTACAAACTTGTTAAAATTAGCAAAGAAAGTTTTCTTGCCAAAATTATTTTTTTAGTATTTTTGATGCATAATAATAGCAATCAGCTTGAGACATTGAGCCACATACCCATGCATCTCATTTTACTCCCCTTTCACCAACCCACACACTCACCCCCCATTCGTTTTCCCTCTCCACAGTCTATCTTCATATTTTTTCTATTTCTCTTTTATTTTGCTTTTACTTTTTAGTAGTTTAGTTTTCTCATATTAAAGAAACAATATGATATTTAACCTTCTGTGTCTGATTCATTGCACTAAACATGATGGTTTCAAGGTGCATCCATTTTCCACAAATAACTCAAATTTATCTTTCTTTATGACAGAATATTACTCCACTGTGTAAACACACAACTTCCTTATTGATTATCTGTTGTTGGACATACTGGCTGCTTCCAAGATTTAGCTATTATGAGTTGTGCTGCTATAAACATGGTATGCATGCATCATTGTTTAATGATGACTTTAACTCTTCGTGAAGATACCCAAAAGAGGTATAGTTGGGTCATATGGCAATCTATTTTCAGTTTTTTGAAGAATCTCCATACTGCTTTCCATAATGGCTGTATCAGTTTACACTCTGTCTTTTTTACTTTCTCATTGCTGGGACAGAATAACTGATGCCTACAACTTTAGGGGGGAAAGATTTATTTTTAGCTCACAGTCCCTTCATGGGTAGGCAGTTGGAAAAATGGTGGAGCCACATGGTGGAGTTAGAGCCAGAGCCAGTGTTCTTTATGGAACGGCAGAACAAAGCCAAGTCTCAGAGGAAGGGTGGAGCTACCCTTCGAGGTCAAGCCCCAAGCATCTGTTCCTTGCACCCAGGCCCCACTTCCAATAGTACACAGTATGCATAGGTACATAAGGTTTTTGGGAGACATTCCAGATCCAAACCAGAATGTAGTCCCACCAATAATGTAGAAGGGTTCCTTTCTTTGCACAATTTTGCCAGCGTTTATTATTGTTTAAGTTCTTGATACCAGCCGTTCTAAATAAGAGGAAGATGGAAACTCGATGTGGTTTTGATTTGCATTACTTTTATCGATAAAGAGGCTGAACATTTTTTTCGTGTATTTATTGGTCATTTGGACTTCTCCTTCTATTTATTTCTTTTACCCATTTTTTGATTAGGTCTTTCAATTTGGGGAGTCGTTTTTTAAAGTTTTTGTATATTCTAGGTAACACTTCTCTAAGAAGTAGCTGACAAAAATTTGTTCCCATTCCATTGGTTTTATCTTTACTCTCTGAGTGTTTCCTTTGCTGTGCAAAGCTTTTCATTTTGACATAATGCCACTTGCTGATTCTTGGTGTTACTGCCTGTGCATTAGGTGTCCCTGTTTTCAAGAGCTTTGCCTATTTCATTTTCCAGCAGGTTCAGTGTTTCTATTTTAATATCTGAGTCTTTAATTCCTTTTGATTTGATTTTGGTACCTGGTGAAAGATGTGGGTCTAGTTTCATTCGTCTGCATGTAGATAACAAGTTTTTCCAGCATCATTTGTTAAACAGAGCATCTCCTCCAGCATGTGCTTTTGGCTCCTTTGTCAAAGTTTAGATGGCTGAGAATGCTCAAGGTTGTCTCCGCATATTCAATTCTGTTCCATTGATCTACCTGTTTGTATTCATGCCAATACCATGTGCTTTGTAAAATCACTGTTGCTTTGAAATATAATTTGCTATCTGGTATTGAGATGCCTGCAGCTTTTGTCTTGTGGCTCAGGATTATTTTGGCTATTCTGTTTTCTTGTGGTTTCATACAAATTTTAGGAATTTTTCGCTAGCCCTGTTAACAACAACTATTGGTGTTTTAATTGGAACTTTATTTAATCTGTATATCAATTTGGCAGTATGGGCACTTTGACGATGTTGGCTCTGTGTATCTAGAAACAGAGGATGTCTTTCCATTTTCTGATATTCTCAATTTTTTTTCTGAATAGTATAGTTTTCAGTATAGAGGTCCTTCATTTCTTCAGCTAGATTGATTCAGTATTATCTTTTGATGATACCACAAATGAGATGGTTTTTCTGATCTCCATCCCTGTGTTTTCTTTGTTGCTATACAGGAATGCTACTGATTGTTGTGTATTCACTTTGTTACTTGCAACCTGGCTGAATTTGTTTATTAATTCTAAGGTATTCTGGTGAGCTTTTGGGGTCTTCTACATATGATATCATCTGCCAAAAAGGATATTTTGACTTCTTCCTTTGTTATGCACATTCCTATTATTCTGTTGTCTTGCCTGATTGCTCTGGCTGAGGTTTCCAGCACTGTGTTAAAGAGGAGTGGTAAGACTGGACACCCTTGTCTTATTGCTGATTTTAGAGGAAACATTTTCAGTTTTCCCCCATTTAAGATGATGTTGGAAGTAAGATTGTTATAAATTGCTTTTATAAGCTTGAGTTAAAGTCTTTATATCTATTTTCATCAGTTTTTTTGTTGTTGTTCAAGAATGGATGCTGAATGTTGTCAAGGGGTTTTCTGTATCTATTGAGGCAATCATGTGGTTTCTGTCCTTGCTTTTGTTTATGTGGTATATCTACAGAGAAGAGATAGCTTAACAGATATGTGCAGAGTGTTTCATCCAACATTAGCAGAGTATATCTTTTTCTCAGCAGCACATGGGACTTTTTCCAAAATAGACCATTACCTTGGCCACAAGACATGCTTAAATAAATAAAAAGGAGTTGAAATAATTCCCTATATACTTTTAGATTATAGTGAAATGTAACTAGAAATTAGCAGCAAAAACTACAGAACTTATACAAATTCATGGAGATTAAATAATACATTATTGAATAAGCAATTAATCACAGAATAAATTACGATAGAAATAAAAATTTTTCTAAAATTTTGGAAGACAATGGATGCATATCATACCAGAATGGATGGGACACAATGACAGCAGTACTATGAGGGAAATTTATAGACGTGAATGCACACACAAATAGCAAAAAGATCTCAAATAAATAATCTAATGATGCAACTCAAAATCCCAGAGGAACAAGAATAATGCAAATCCAAAAGCAGTAGAAGGAAAGAAATTACTAGAGTGGAGATTAATGAAATTGAAACTAAACACAAAAACAAAAAAAAATCAATGAATCAAATAGTTGGTTCTTTGAAGTATAAATAAGATTGATAAATTCCTCTCCAAACTCACCAAAGGAAAGACTCATGTCAGTGAAATCAAAAATGAAAAAGGTGAAATCAGTGGAGATTGCTGAAACCTAAAAGATTATAGGAAACTATTTTAAAAATTATGTTCCAATAAGTTCAAGAACCTAGGAGAAATGCATAATTTCCTACACACATAAAAAAAATTGAACCAAGAAGCTATAAAAACCCTGAATGGAACAATAAGCAGAATGAAATTGAGGCAGAAAAACAAAAAAAAAGTTCGGGATGTGATCAATTTCTCACAGAATTTTATCAGAACTTCAGAAAAAGCTAGCGCCAATGCTTCTCAAACTTTTCCATGACATTGAAAGAGAAGGAAGACTATTAAATTCCCTCCTGAAAGCTATCATTACCTTGATTCCAAAACCAGATAAAGACCTAACAAAGAAAGAAAACTGTAGACCAATTTCCTTAATCAATACAGATGCAAAAATCTTTATCAAGATACTTGCAAACAGATTGTAACAAATTACTTAAAAATGCATACACCATGACCAAGTTGGCTTCATCCCAGGGATGCAAGCATGGTTCAGCATATGTAAATCAACTAAGGCAAAGTAATATATTTAATCATATTTGATTAAAATTGTTATCTATTTCCAGATTGAGTTCTATTGGACTTCTCCTTTGTGTTCAGCACTGTTGGAGTTAAGTGAAGGATACATTTAGTTTGGATTCAGTGGGTCATATAAGGTTTTCAGCCACTTATTTTATACAGTTAACTTAATGCTTATGTTATAGGAATGGCTTCGATTGCACTCCCATAACCCAATTTTCTGAGTTAGTGATTGTGTTGTGACATGAATATGCTCTAAGGTACCTTATCTTAAAGATACTGAGTGATAGAGTGGGGACTGTAGTTTGGTGGTAGAGTGCTGGTATGGCATGCATGAGGCCCTGGGCTCAATCCTGAATTTCACCACAAAAATTTTATTTTGAAATGTATGAAGCTCAAAGTTAGTCTGTGTGAAATTACAACTTTAATGTAATGGCTAATGGTTCTGGAGGCTGAGATATTCAAGAGCATGACATCAGCACCTGGTGAGGGCCATCATGCTGCATCATAACACGGCAGATGGGCATATAAATGTGAGCAAGGCAGAGAGACAAATATCAGTCAAACTCTTCCTTTTTATAAGGGAACAACTGCTATGATAACAAATACATTCCAATCATAATGGCATTAATTCTTTAATGACCTCATAACTTCCTAGAGCCTCCAGCACCATTAGCCATCATATTAAAATTGTATGTAAAGAATTTGGTTTTTAATGATGCTTAGTCAAAATAAAAGTTTTTCTTTCTTTTGAAAATATACTCAGATGGGTATAGAGGTACATGGCTATAATACCATATCTCTGGGAGGCTGAGGCAGGAGGATTGTGAGTTTGAGCCCAGCCTGGGCAGTATAATGAGACTTATCTCAATATAAAAAAAATTAAATAAAAAAGAGCTGGGGATGTAGCTCAGTACACAGGCCTAGGGTTAAACTCTCAATACTGAAAAAAAAGAAAAAGGATGTTGGTGTGTCTAAGCAAGAATATAACATATATAACTGTATATGAAACACACTATTTTTCATTTTAAGGGAAAATTTTATAAATAGGATCTGTAGTAATTCTTATTTTCGAAGAGTCCAAGCCTCCTAGCAATAGCATGACAAGTAGAGAAAATTCATATTTTCCGCATCTCTCTGTTATAACCTGAATTTTGTAACCCTTGTCAATGTGTTGAAGTCCTAGCCTCTGATGTGAGTGTATGCGGACACAGAATCTTTGGCAGGAAATTAAACTTTAATGAGGCCATGAGGGCATGGTCCTAATCCAACAGGGTTGGTGGCATTATAAGAAGAGGAAGGGAAAAAAAATACTTTCTCTTTTTGTGCATGCTTAGAGGAAAGGTCATGTGAGGACACTGTGAGAAGAAAGCCTCACCAGAAATTGAATATTACTGTACCTTAATCCGGGACTTTTAGCCTTTAGAATTGTGAGAGAGATATTTCTATTATTTAAGAACAGAAAGCCTGCAGGATCTTGCTATGGAAGCCCGAACAGACTAATGCGCTATCAGTGATTAAAAAAAAAAAAAACCCTAAACGCATTTTGATTGAACATTCTAGGTAATCACTATGATTTTAATATTCCCTCCAAAACCCATGTTGAAATTTGCCATTGTAGTAGTATTGAGAGGTGAGGTCTTTAAGAAGTTATTAGGTCACTAATGAATTAATGAATTAATACCATTATCATGGGAATGGGGTAGTTATCACAGGAATGATTTTTGTCACAAGTAGGAAGAGTTTGGACTGACTTTTACCTGTCTATATTGCTTGTGTTTCCTTCCCTGTCTGCCATGTTATGATGTGACATGATGACCCTCACCAGACACTGTTACCATGCTCCAGATCTTCTCAGCTTCCAGAACTATTAGCCAAACTTCTATTCTTTATAAATTACATGGTCTATAGTTTTTGATATAGCAATAGAAAATTTAATGAGACAGAAATGTACTGAATTGTCTTTCTATTCTTTATACAGAAAATCGTACAAAGTCATTGTCAAATGTGGAGCTAAGGAATATGTATGAAGCCAGACAGAAAAAAGCATGATAGACGTATCATGCAATTAACTAATAAAACATATGTCAGAATCATTTTAGAGTTTCTGATGTTTGTAGTTATATCAGGTTATTAAAATCCATAAATTATTGCAATTTGTTTTTTTTTCTAAATATCCACTTGTACCTAATTTTATATTCATTTTGTTCAATAGCTCTCTGCCCTCTGCATAAATTCCTAAACTCAGGCCTAGGAAACGTGAATCTGCCACTGCCCTTTATAAGCTTTGGGGTTTTTTTTTGTTGTTGTTTTTTTTTTTTTTTTGAGACAGGGTCTCAATCTGTAGCCAAGGCTGGTCCTGAACTCACTATTGAGCCCTGGCTAGCCTTGGACTCATGGCAATCCTCTTGTCTCAGCCTCCCAAGAGCTGGGATTACAGGTGTGCGTCACCATGCTCGGTTTATGTGGTGCTGGGGAATTCAACTTGGGCACTTAATGCTTAAGTTAGTACTTGCTAGAGAAGCACTTTCACCGCTGAGCCATTCCTCCAGCCCTGACACAGCCCTTCACAATAAGATTTAGACCAATGATTCCATGTCTGTGCCCCTCCTTTAGATTATGAATCTTTTCAAAGTAGAATCTGGGTCTTCACTTTTGCTTCTCCAATGCTTGGCAGAATGCTGACATATAGTAATGGCTTACCAAATGATCGTTCGTTGGACTAATGAACCAACAAATGAACAGAAATAACAGAAGATGATGTCAGCTGAGGAAGTGTGTGGCCAGGTAGATTAGTTACAGGATTAGAGAGACAAACATAGAGATAAGAGGGGAGTAGTCAAAGTGAATAAAGAAATCTAGTTTCTTTTTAATAATTATGACAAACTTAGTTACTTTCTTGTTGCTGGGACAGAATACCCAATATCCACAACTTAAGGGAGGGAAGATTTATTTTAGCCCATAGTTTTAGAAGGTCACAGTCTGTACATCGGTGGCTGGATATGGTGGAAACACATGGTGGAGGTGCAGCTGGGAAGCAACTCACAGCATGGCAGATGAGAAGCCAAGTCAGGGAGGAAGGGTGGAACTAGTATATACCCTTCCAGGTCCCGTTTCAGTGATCCTCCCCTTCTGGGTCAAGCCTCAGTATTCCAACCCTTCTAAGTAAGTCCCAGTTGATCCACCCCTTCCAGGTCACTTGCCCAGTAATCTACCACACACTCATAGCTCACCACAAACCTGTAACCTACCATACATCTATAGTCCACCAGAAACCTGCAATCTACTACACACCTGTGATCCACCACACACCCATAATCCACAACATCCAAATACATGAGGATTTGGGGGAACATTCCAGATCCAAGCCATATGCTTAACCATCCTGTGTAAAGTCACCGCTAGAATGGAAAAGGGCTACCAACGGATATGATGATTCTTAAATCAATCCTCTAGCTTCAACATGGGGGCAATTGGGCTCTCTCTACCTGCCCATGTATCTTTGTTGATCTTCTCTTACTCCATTCTGCTCCTTATTAAATAGTTACGGGGACTTGAGCCAACCAATTGCCTTCCATGAAAGAACTTTTTCTTCTGAAAATGTAGACAAATATCTCACAAGTTTATTGTGAGGGTTAAATGAAATAAGAACTGCAAAAGCCTCTAGTTAAGTACTTGACATACAATCGGTGCTCAATAAATGTTAGATTCCTTTGATTTGCTTTTTTTTTCACTGAGGTCTGTTAATTTTCTCTAAAGAGGCAGAGTCTCCTCACCTTCCTATGCCTTTGTCCTTTCCTAAGGACAGTTTCTTCCTCAGCTAAGAAGAAATCCTGTCTCCTTTACAAGAATATTCTTCCCCCCTTGGAATTTCTTTCCTTGTTGTAAAGAAAATCTTAAAGTTTATAAGGCCAATACATGATCTAGCTAGAAATGTAGACTTTTTTTTTACATTAATAGTAAATGGACAGGAGTTCAGTTTTAATATTTGTAGACGTTCTGTTACCTTGGCATATTCTTAGAGCATAAGTAGAAAATCAGCAAATAGTGAAGATCCCAAAAATGTTTCTTAACTAATTCCTCTGATTTTATAAAAATGGTGCTATTATAGGAAGAGTTACTAGGCATTTATGCAGTTGATCAAGTGCCAGTGCCTGAGCCGGTCCCCTGCGATGTTCCTAATTGGGCTATGAAGAGATGCTAATGCTATACCAAGGCAAGAGGCCTTTATTTCCAAAGCTGTACATCCTAGAGATGCAGGCCAGTGACAAGTGGCTGTGGGACAGTGTTCCAGAAAGGGGAGGAGTTGGCTGTAAAGGCCAAGTTGGCACAATGCAGCAAATGATTTTGTGTTCTTTAAATCAGTATAGCTGCCGTGTGAGCTGCCAACTCTTCTATTTAGAAAAGGACAATATTCAGGTTGAAAACTTGCTTTGTAGTGTGTGTGTGTGTGTGTGTGTGTGTGTGTGTGTGTGTGTGTGTAATTCAGCAGAAGAGCACCACAGCCCTGTCTAGTAACCAGTTAAGACTTGAAGGTGAAAGCATGAGAGCTTTGGAAAGTCTTTACTTCGGCTGTTTTCATTTCATCAGTAATAGTTGGCAGTGCCATCAGTGGTGGGAACTGGCTTCCCAGACACGATGTGCTCATCTGTTGTGAACATATTAAGAAAATATTCTTGGTTTATTAAAATAGAGAAAAACTGTGCCCAGATAGAATACAATTTCCAGAAATTGCCTTTTCTCCTTCTTTTGGATGTAAATGATCTATGTTGGCTTCCGTCATTTCTTCTTTTTTCTCTTTTTGGGGAAAAGGTTATTTTGCATCTTGTCCAGGAGCAGACCCCTTACTTGGAGACCAGAGTTTACTTCCTCTGAAACTTTAAACACTTGATTATTTCCTTTCCTCTCAATCACTTGAAATATCTCTCACGTCCTTTTCCTTAGTTGACAAGCCTGAAAGAGTCATTGTCCTTAAAAAAAATACACATCTTTCCTTGAGCTCCTTGCTCCTTGGAATACTGCCTACTGCCTTTCCCCTTTACAGTGACACCTCCCCACTTCCTGCTATTTTCTTTTACCATCAAAACTTAAAAAATTGGGATACGAGTAGCTTTCCAGGGAAGCCTTCTCTCACTTTCTCAGACACTATTAGTCATGGGTTCTCTTCACACCTACTGATATTATTGTACTTAGTAACCTGAATGGGAATTTATCTATTTATCTTGTATTGCCACTCATTTTTTTATTTGTATTACTTCTGGTAAGCCAAGAGCCCTGAAAAAGAGGTAAAATGGTCTTTATCTCAGTGTTCCCAGAAAAGAACATTTCACATTAGTAGCTCAACAAATGTTGAATGGGAAAGGAGACAGAGCTATAGCAGCATGACCATGTGCCAGTTTCTCTGGGAGCTAGGGATTGTTATACCTACCCTACAGATGAGGAAGCTGAGATTCACACTCAAGGACCATGAATCAAGTCATGTAACTATCTAAAATGAGAGCTTTGCTTAGTTCACATCTGTCAATTTCAAAAGTCTGTCTTCCTTCTACTATGTTGCCTCCATAATTTTACACTGTTGAGTTCAAATCCAGTCCTCCCAATTCTCTTGTGTCTTCCCCACAATTTGCCTTCTTTGTTATGTTACTATTGAAGAAAACGGCACCGCTGGATGGATTGGTATCACACACCCATGGTTTCCAACTTCAGAAGCACTTTCCAGGTTTCTTCACGACCCTTACACTTGTCTGTGGTCAGCTTCCTCTCCCATTCTCCTCGATTACTGGGCCAACATTTACCACTTGCCCCAGCCTCCATACTGACCTCTCTTATTCCTTTATTCTGGACACTTAGGACAGTTCCATTGTTTTGCTCTTGTAAATGAAGCTAAAGTGATCATTACTCTGCATGTTTCTTTCTTGACTTGATTGGCACTTCCCCCTACCCACCCCAAACAGCAAGCTTCTTGAAAGTTAGTCCTCCCTGTTGTTGCCAGTTTCTTCACACTGCATTCACAACCAAACTGATTGTTGCCTGGCCTCCACCTGCTCCTCGTTGTTATTCTTCTCATTGAGCCACCAGTAGCCTCCATGCTGCTAAGTCTAACTTACACTTCAGCTAAGTCTTTGGCTGATTGGCTGTTTCTGGGGCATTTGGCACATCTCAGCATTTTCCCCATCTTTAAAATTTTTGACTTTTGGATGCCATGATCCAGCCCTGCTGTTTTCCCTATAAATCTCAGCTAATACTTTTTATTAGGTACTACACTAAGAGCTCTACAAAAACATACACACTTAATCCTCCATCAATGCTTTGAAGTAACTTGCCCACAGTCACACAGGTGGTAAATGACAGAGCCCACAGAATATAAACTCACAGAGATTGGGCCCAGAGTTCATGGTGTTAATGTGCTGTGCTGTTTATTTTTGTAGATGATTTTTCAGTACCCTCTGCGAGCTCACCCTTGCTGGTTTGTTAAACACTGCAACGCTCCAGGATTTCTTCATTGGCATTATGGTTAGTTGCCCTCTTACACACTCCATGCGTAATCTCATCCATTCACATGATTTTAACCACCCACATTCTACAAGCTTTTAATTATCAAATCTGGTTATGACATATCCCCAGGACTTCTCATATCACATCTTGAATGGATTTACTTGAGTGTTCCACTGGCACCTAGCAGACAATATAAAAAATGACTCATTTTTTTATATTCCTCCTCCTATATTGCTATATGGTAACCTCACTGAATCACCCAAATGAGAAATCATGGTCTCATTCCAGATTTCTCCTTTTTCTTTGCCCCCAGAATCCAATTAGTCATCAAATTATGCTAATTCTATCTTCAAAACATTTCCCTCATTTCCATCTGTACTTCAAACTACTTTTATTCCTTATCTATCTTTTAAAATTTCCCCCCATATATATGTGCTGTCCTCGATGTTCTTGCCTGATATTTTGCAACAGTCCCCAGCTGAGCCTCTTTAAATTATCCTGAATTATCTCACTGAAACACAGATCTGACATGTCACTGCCCTTCTTCAACTTAGCCCTGCTAACTGGTACAGCCTTAGTTCTTTAATATGACACTATATGGCACTTAACATTTATGAGGTTAACAGTATGGGCTCTCACATGCAAGGCCCTCGTTCTGATCCCCCAGCACCGCATAATAACTGGGCTTAGTGTCTCAAAAACAAGAATATAGCTGTCAAGTTGAAATGCTGAGGGCACAGTACCTAATCTCTCTGTCTCAGTTCCATATTTCAGTGTAATTGTGAGGATTAAGTGAGCTAACATGTAGGCACTTAATACACAGCCTGGCTTATAAGCTCCCAATAATTATCAGTTATTGCCAATATTAGGTAGCCGGTCTCATTTCTTATTATTCCCTGCCTTTAAGTTTGGCTCTACTAGTGTTGCACTGCTTCTAAATGCATCGTTGTTTCTGTGCTCTCTGCCTTTTTATACTATTTCTGCTTCCCACACTTGCCTGGCTAATACTCATCTCAGATATTACCTTTAGGTTCCTTTCTCTTACCCCTAGCCCATTGCCCTTCCCTGTCAGATTAATTAGTTATCTTCTGTGCTAGAAGACTTACATACTCTATGAATTACAGACTTTGTGCATACCTCTTACTTACCACTGAACACAGCCAATTAAAATAGCCTGTATCTGATTTCTCCGCTGGGCTGTACGCTCTTTGACCAAAATGACATGCCTTTTACTTTTTTGTACCCTTGGCACTTGCCACAGTGCCCAAAATACTGTTGGTACCTACGAAATTATTGTTGAGCTGAATGGTTTCTATCTTCACAGGTGCTCAAATGACCAAGATAGGAAAGTCTTTCCTTAAGCTAGTTTTCCTCATTTCAGTAAATCACTTCTATGTCCACAGAATTGTTTAAGTCAGAAAACCTTATGCCTCTCTTTCTTCCTCACTGATACCTAATTTACCAACACATGTCAATTTTATAACAAGAATATAAGATTCTTTCCATCTCAACTGCCACCATCAGTATCTGTCAATTGGCATCAGGCTAGTTGGTCCCCATATTTCTGTTCTTGCACCTGGATATTCTTCCTACCCTGCCCTGTATGACAACCAGAGTAGTTGTATAATGCATGTTAAATCGTGCTATAAATCCTCTGTGTAAAGCCTGCAGTGGATCCAGTGTTTCAAGTCTTCCCCTCAGCCCGCTCCATCTCATCCTTCACGTGTGAGCCCTAGTCACAGTGGCTTTCTTTCCATATGCAGAAGACAACAAGCTCTTTCTTGCCTCAGCATCTCTACACGATTGCCTACTTTGCTAGAAACCCTTGCCCTCTAGTTAGTTGTTCTTCCTTTTCTTTGCTTTATTTTTTCCTTTTTAATTTTTAAACTTGGCTGCCTTTCAGCCTTCAACTTCTGGCCTTAAGTAGCGCATCTTCAGAGAGGCCTCTCCCAGTGACCTATCTAAATCCCTTGGTCTCTGTGTCCATGTGCTTTCTTTATAGCACTTATTGTAGTTTTAATTTTTAATTTTTAAATTTTTTTAGTTTGTATTCCTCACTGGATTTTAAGTTCTGTGATACTGTTCACCACTGTAGGCCCAACACTTGCTACAGTATCTGGCACACTATTAACGTTCAATAAATAGTCACTGAATCCCTCAATAAATCAGTCACAAGATCAAGCGGCTATATGAATGTTCTATTTGGTGTTTTAGGTAACAAAAACTTACTTATTATTCTAGAAATCTAATTGTTGAGATGGGTCCATCTTGCTCAATATGGTTGAACAGTTTCACAGGAGATTATCATTTATCAAGAAAAAGATGTGCTTTAAGAAAGTCTGGGTCTTAGGACAAGATGGTGGCAGAGTAAGATTCTTCATTTAGTACCTTTGCACAAGCACATAATAGAAGTTGAGGTATAGTTTAGGAAAAAAAAAAAAACCTATCCAAACAACTTCACTTGAGAGAGAGAAGAGATCTGGGAATTAAAAGGAGGCCAAAAGAAAGTTAGAAACCTTGGAGAAGCTGCAGAAACTGTAGTCAACAGGTAGAATGCACCAGCCTAAAGGCCATCCCAGTTTCCTCCGAGTGCTGGCCTCCAGAATAAGCCTGTGGGTAGTGCAAACTTTAAATGCAGTGTGGGCTTTCTCCCTGAAAGGGAGTCCTTAAGCACTGCTGGCCAGTGCAAATGCAATTCTCAGCAGCACCATAGTGGGGAGTGACTAACTGTGGTCATTATGGGAAGAACCTTAGTTTGAACGGCTTTTGGAAACAGATGCTACAGTTGAGACACACTCTGGGACTCTGAAGACACTCTTGCCCAGTGACTGGGAGGGAGTTGTCATAAGAGACAGAGAAGGGAGAGCAGGCCACAGATGTCCTGAATGATCTGAGCCACTGCAAGAACAGGTGTCAGCGAGTGGGTGACCCTGCCCATTCGAGAGAGAAGCGAGGACAGCTGTGAGTGGTCTGCCAAGGGGGCTGGTTGCGAAAGCGCCTGCTTGGAGTTCATTATCCTCTTCATTGCATACATTTAACACAGAACTCAGTGGCCTTTTACACAAATGCCTCAGCTTGGCCACTCAAGTGAAGGCCCTCAGGCAAGAAGCCTATTTCTGTGGATTTGGCCACGGGAAGGGCAGGGGCAGGTCTCCTCAGCAGACACGCAGCAAAGAATTGAGCAGGGAACCACAACAGGCTATAGTTTGATTACTACTCCCCACTTCCCCATATATGGTGAACAGCAGACGCTAACATCACAAGACCTAGAGAGACAACTTAACCAAATAATTCAACGCAGAGAATATTTTTGCACTCAATTGTTCTTTGTTTGTACTTTGGGTCTGTGCCCTTTTTTGGTTACAGTAGTTTTGGATTGTTTTTTGTTTTGAATTCTTTTTGCATTTTTAAAATAGCCTCTCTCTAGACTCTTGTGTTATTCTCTTGGTCCTTGTTTTGCATACTTTTACCTAAGTAGTTATTTTCTTCTAGTCTTCAATTGGAATTTTATCTCAGTTTTCTCTATCCTTGTACTCATCTTTCTTTTCTTCCTTCTTCAAAACTAACCCTTTGTCCCAGTTCTCTTTTCCTCTGCCTCCACCATTCTTATTGCTATTTCTATTAAGTGTCAATAATTTACAGGTATCTAGTTTACCCTACTAATAATTATAACTTTTGGCTATTATGTCTAGGCTGTTAATGCAGATTTCTTTTCTATTACTGATAACGGTATTGAGTGACCTTTAGTAAATCTTCTCAACAAGTCAATACCTGATTTGCCTATTAGATACCTGTATTAACAGTAAAAATGGAAAAGTTGTAGCATTTAACTACTGATTTATTATGATACGTCAACAATTGATTTGTCTTAGATTATATCATTATTACAGATCCCTTTCCTACTGTTAACGATGGCATGTGGTTGGAGCCTACTAAGAGTTAATACATTTTAGCTATGTGGTTTAGCTTAGGCTATTAATACAGACTTTTTTCTGTTATTAACAGTGGTATAGTGTTACTTTTCATGGGTCTTTTTGATAATCAGTATTTGGTTTAAGCAGCTGTATTAATGGTATATACTACATTTCTAATGGTAAGTGAAATAGTTGTAGTGTTCATTTGGTTATTACGACGTATCAATAATGTATTTGTCTTATACTATTACTGAAGGTACCTTTCATGTTGTTAAAGGTGCCATAGTGCTTGATCTTAATTGGTTTTCATTGTATACCAATATCTGGTTTGTTTTTGGGTCAATGCCATTACTGTGATTTGTTTTTCCTTCACTGAAAGGTGTAGTAAAACAGAAAACCAATAGAATGTTAGACACGAAAAAGATCTTCAAGCTTAATAGTTAAGTAGGTTGAAAATGGGCATAAATAAATACCAAAATAAAAGCAAACTCAGAGAAGCACCAACGAAAGACATAATCTAACTGAAGAGATCTTCACAGTGAGGACAGAATTTCTTTCTCTGTCCTAACTGATTTGCAATATTCAGCAATAGAAACATGAGAAAACAAGTATAGGACCTCTTTGAAAATGCCTGGTTCCTTAAAAGTTGATCTCATTGTTCTGAAAGTGGAGGAAATTACATAGATACTCAAAAAACAATTGGAGCTAATGTTTGGCCAGTTTAAGAAGAAATATTTAAACAAATTTAAAAGATGTTTAAAGAGTTTAAAGAGTAAATTACTCAGTGCATAATGGTCTTAATGATAAAATGTTTTGTGATTTTATAGAAGACACAAACAAAAGTTGACTGAGGTAAACAAGGTGATGCAAGATATGAAAGACCATTTTGCTATATAAGTAGAAAATATGAAAAGAAATCAAGCTGAATTTTTAGATATGAAAAATTCAATTGAAAGCATCAGAAGCTGGCTCAAGCATTGTGAAGACAAAGTACTGGACACTGAAGATAAGGATGATGAATTAAACCAAGTACTCAGTGAAATCCTAAAAACAAGTCAACAAAGTAGCTGGATACAACAGCTACCAGATGACTCAAAACCAACCTCAGAATTACGAGCGTGGAAAAAATTAGAGGACAACAGAGAAGCTATAAAGAATTTATGTACTGAAAGAACAGCAGAAATTTCCCTAAGTCTAGAGAAAGAACTTAACATTGAGATGCAAAAGGCATACAGAATGCCAAATAACCTTGATTGGAAAAGAGCCTCTGTATGACACATCATAGTCAAAATCCCTGAAATTCGACTCAAAGAGAAACCCTAAAAGCTGTAAGAAAGAGAAAAAAGAAAGTAATCTACAAAGGCAAGACTATCAGAATAACTGTGGATTTCTTAGCACAAATCTTAAAGATGAGGACAAGCTTTAAATGAAATCTTTCAAGCTCAAAAGAAAATATTTGTTTACCTAGGCTGCTCTGCCCAATAAAATTATTCTCCAAAACTGAAGTAAAGATTTTCCATGATTAAAAAAAAATTGCTAAGGAAAGTTATGACCACTCAAACTGCATTGGAGAAAATATTTACTTGAATTGTAACCAGAGACATGGAGACTAGTAGCACCAAAGAATGCAAAAGAAGGAAAACATCAGAAGGGGACAATAGTCTAATAGGGAAAAACAAAGAATCAATACAGAAAAAGCAAGATAATGGCAATATTCAGCAAATATCTTACAACCATAACTCTCAAAATGAATGGTCTTAACTCTCCAATCAAAGGATTGACAGATTGAATCAAAAAACAAAACTCAACCATTGTTGCCTATAAGAGACATGCTTCACCCACAAAGAAACACAGGCTGAAAGTAAAAGGAGGGAAGTTAATCTCTGTGCATATGGAACCTGAAGACAAGCAGGAACAGCAACACTATACTCAGACACAGCACATTTCAAGCCAAAACAGACTATAAGAGAAAAGATGGACACTGTATACTTCAATAGGAAGAGCCCACAATTAATAAAAATATATGCACCCAATATTACCATACTCAATTTCATAAAAAGAAAAACAACTGGACACGAAAGAACAAAGAGGCCCCAATGCAATTATATCACAAGACTTCAACATCCCATGCTCACAGACAGGTCAGCCAGACAAAATATTAATGAAGAGATATCAAAGCTAAACCATATCTGGAACAAACAGACCTAATTGATAGTTACAGAGTGTTTCATCCACCATCAACAGAATATGCTTCTTTCTTAGCACAACATGAAACTTTTTCCAAAACAGATCATATCTTAGGCCATAGGGCATGCAAAGTAACTAAGAAGAATTTACTCCCTGCATACTTTCAGATCATAGCATAATGAAAGTAGAAATTAACAGCAAAACCCTATGCAAATACATAGAGATTAAAGCTTACATTATTGAATAAGCAATGGATCACAGAAAAAAAAAACAGGGAACAAATCAAAAAGTTTCTGGAGTCAAACAACAACGGAAGCCACATCATACCAGAATCTATGGGAAATTCCCTGAAAGAGAATCCTTCAGCTCTGCAGGTGGGAAGGAAATTCACAGCTATGAATGTATACATTTAAAAAGGTAGAGGACTGGAAGCATAGCTCAGTGGAGAAAGGTCCTGGGCTCAGTTCACGAGCACCCATAAGCTGGGCATGGTGTTATACATCTGTAATCCCAGCACTTGGAGGGCTGAGGCAGGAGGTTTGCCATAAGTTCAAGGCCAACCTGGGCTACATAATGGGTTCTGGACCAGCCTGAACTGCAGAGGGAGAACCTGTCTCAAAGAAAAGTGAAAAAGGTGAAGTTAAAATAGATACTGCTGAGATAGAGGATTATTTAAAAAAAAAAAAAACTATTTTGAAAACATTCCAGTAACTTCAAGAACCTGGCAGAAATGGATAAATTTCTACACACATATGAGATACTAAAATTGTACCATGAAGATACAAAAACTCTCAAAATACCAATAACCATAAATGAATAGAGGCAGTAATTAAAGTCTGTACCAACAAAGAAAAGCCCAAAACCTAAAGAATTCACCACAGAATTTTATCAAACATCAAGGAAGAGCTAATGCCAATACTTCTCAAGTTTTTCCATGAAATTGAAAGAGAAGAAACACTGCCAAACTCCTTTCTGTACACTAGCATTACTCTGACACCAAAACCCATAAAAAGAAATAATTTTCATTAGAAAACTACAGGCCAGTTTCCTTAATGAATATAGATATAAAAATCCTCAAAAGGGGCCTGGAGGTATAGCTCAGTGGTTAAAGTGCTTGCCTAGCAACCTCAAGGCCCTGGGTTAGATTCCCCAGAACTGCATAAGCTGGGTGCGATGGCATATGCCTATAATCCCAGCTCTCGGAAGGCTGAGTCAGGAGGATTGCTGTGAGTTCGAGGCCATCCTGGGCTATGTAGTGAGTTCAAGACCAGAGTGGTATTCAGAATGAGACTGTCTCAAAAAGCCAAAAAAAAAAAAAAAAAAAAAAAAAACAACCCCAAAAAACTCAAAAAGATATTTGCAAACAAAATGTGACTTCTGTTTTGAGACAGGGTCTTGCTCTGTAGCCCAGGCAGGTCCTGAACTCACCACACAGCCCAGGCAGGCCTTGTATTCATGGCAATCCTCCTGCTTCAGCCTCTCAAGTACCGAGATTACAAATGTGTACAACCACACCCAAGTGGTGTGGTGCAGAGGAGTCAAACCCAGAGCTTTGCACTGGGTAGGCATGTACTCTAACTGTTGTGCTATTCCTCCAGCTTGGAACAAATTTATAAAAATAATATACCATGACTAAGTTGACTTCATTCAAGTGATGCAAGGATAGTTCAATGTATGTGTATTAGCTTTGGTTCTTACAAAAGGTAGAATTTACAGAAATTATAACAAAAGGATCTATTTGGAAGGTTTACAAGTCTGAGGACAGAGATAGTCCAAGATGGCAGCCTGCACATGCAAGAGCTGAAGGGTCCAATGGCTACTCAGCCATGAGGTAGAATACCCGTCCAGGATTGCAAGGACAGCCAGTGAGAGTCTGCTGTGGTTCTCAGTCGTTCAAAGAACAATGGTGAAGACCAGAGACTGAAGATCAGCAAATGAAGATTGCTGATGGGTACACAGGTACAAGTGGAGACTGGAGCAAATCTGTGATGAAGATATGCACAGTGTAGCAAGTTGGCATCTGTAGACAATTGCTAAGGCAAGAGCTTTCTCAGAGGAAAAAGCTGTGACAACCTTTCTTCTTCCTTCTTTTTATACAGTTCGAGTTCCCACTTGGGCCTCCCACACCCAGGTGGGTGCTCTTCCCTCATTTGCTGGCTCACAAAGCACTCACACTCTAATCCAGGCTGGTTCCTAATTGCCTAATCCAGGCTGGTTCTTAACCCCTAAACCAGGAGTGGTTTATAATTGCCTCAAATTGACATAATCTCTCCAGGTCACAATATGTGAATCAATTGATGTAATACATCACATAAAAGCATGGACAAAAATCATTATTATCTTAATAGATGCAGAAAAACTTCCACTCATAAGAAACCCTGATGAAAATAAGTGCAGAAGGACCTACTTCAAGGTGATAAAAGAAGTTTATGACAACCTTACACTAAGTGGGGAAAACCTAAAAACATGTCCCGTAGAATCAGAAACAAGACAACAGTGTCCACTCTCCCCACTCCTGTTCAATACAGTACTCAAAACATTACCCAGAGCAATCAGGTAAGACAATGAAAGAGTGGATATGTATTGGAAAGGAAGACGTCAGACTATCCTTATTTGCAGTTGATGTGATCCTCTACACAGAAGAACCCCCCCCCCCAAAAAAAAAGACCTACCTGAAGACTCTTAGAATTGATAAATTCAGCAAAATGTCACTATACAAAATCAATACACAAAAGTTAATAGCATTCCTGTATATCAACAATGAAATCACTGAGAAAGAAACCAGAACAACAATCCTATTTACAGTAGTCTCAAAGAAAAAAAAAGAAGAAGAAGAAGAGGGCTAGAGGAATGGCTCAGTGGTTAAAGCTCTTGCCTAGCAAGCACTGTGTATCCAAGTTCTATTCCCCAGCACCACATAAACTGGGTGTGGTGGCACATACCTGAAATTCCAGCACTTAGGAGGCTGAGACAGGAGGACTGCTGTGAGTCCAAGGCCAGCCTCGATTCCATAGTGAGTTCAAGACCAGCCTGGCCTACAGAGCAAGGCCCTGTCTCAAAAAAAAAAAAAAAAAAAAAAAAAAAAAGGAAGGATCAACCTAATCAAGTGTCTTAGTTACTTTTTCATCACTGTTACTCAATACCCAACATAAACCAAAGGGGAGGAAAGGTTTATTTTAGCTCACAGTTTCAGAAGGTCACAGTCCATTCACTGGCAGGTGGCAACAGTGGGATGACATGGCAGAGGTGGAGGTGGGAGTAGCTCCTCATGACATTTCAAATATGAAGCCAAGTCTAATGAAATCAAGTCCCAGAAGGAAGGGAAGAAATTGCATTTATCCTTCTAAGTCCTGTCCTAGTGATCCACCCCCTCTGGGACCAGCATCAGTGTTCTGCTCCTTCCAGAATTAAGCCCCCACAACATGCCTGTATTCCAATCTACATTCCTATAATCTAGTCCACACACCTGTAATCTAATTCACACAACCATAACCCACCACTCCAGACTGGCCTATGTATCCTAACAGCGCATGGCTCCATAGATAATCTATAGCATCCAAATACATGAGGATTTTGGAGGACATTCCAGATCCAAACCGCGATACCAAGGAAATGAAAGACTCCTGCAATGAAAATTGCAGTACTCAAAAAAAAAAAAAAAAAAAAAAAAAAAAAAAAAAAAAAAAAAAAAAAAAAAAAAAAAAAAAAAAAAAAAAAAAAAAAAAAAAAAAAAAAAAAAAAAAAAAAAAAAAAAAAAAAAAAAAAAAAAAAAAAAAAAAAAAAAAAAAAAAAAAAAAAAAAAAAAAAAAAAAAAAAAAAAAAAAAAAAA